>CAWVNZ010002585.1:0-216781 GCA_963930735.1 Dioctria linearis | reverse complement strand
TGTCGCAAATTTTAATTACGCCAGGGATTGCCTTTTCTATAGTAAATTTTTCAAAAAATAATTTTTACTGTCGCAAATTTTAAATACGCCAGGGATTGCCTTTTCTATAGTAAATTTTTCAAAAAATAGTTTTTTACTGTCGCAAATTTTAATTGCGCCAGGGATTGCCTTTTCTATAGTAAATTATTCAAAAAATAATTTTTTACTGTCGCAAATTGTAATTGCGCCAGGGATTACCTTTTCTATAGTAAATTTTGCAAGAAATAATTTTTCACTGTCGCAAATTTTAATTACG
The DNA here is from genome assembly GCA_963930735.1 of Dioctria linearis. NCBI lineage: Eukaryota > Metazoa > Arthropoda > Insecta > Diptera > Asilidae > Dioctria > Dioctria linearis. The sequence goes on along the minus strand of CAWVNZ010002585.1, from coordinate 216,486 downwards.
CCAGGGATTGCCTTTTCTACAGTAAATTTTTCAAAAAATAATTTACTACTGCCGCAAATTTTAAATATCCCAGGGATTGCCTCTTCTATAGTAAATTTCTCACAAATTAATTTTTTACTGTCGCAAATTTTAAGTGCGCCAGGGATTGCCTTTTCTATAGTAAATTATTCAAAAAATAATTTTCTACTGTCGCAAATTTTAATTACGCCAGGGATTGCCTTTTCTATAGTAAATTATTCAAAAAATAATTTTTTACTGTCGCAAATTTTAAGTGCGCCAGGGATTGCCTTTTCTATAGTAAATTATTCAAAAAATTATTTTATACTGTCGCAAATTTTAATTATGCCAGGGATTGCCTTTTCTATAGTAAATTATTCAAAAAGTAATTTTTTACTGTCGCAAATTTTAATTGCGCCAGAGATTGCCTTTTCTATAGTAAATTATTCAAAAAATAATTTTCTACTGTCGCAAATTTTAAATATCCCAGGGATTGCCTTTTCTATAGTAAATTTCTCACAAATTAATTTTTTACTGTCGCAAATTTTAATTGCGCCAGGGATTGCCTTTTCTATAGTAAATTATTCAAAAAATAATTTTATACTGTCGCAAATTTTAATTACGCCAGGGATTGCCTTTTCTATAGTAAATAATTCAAAAAATAGTTTTTTACTGACGCAAATTTTAAGTGCGCCAGGGTTTGCCTTTTCTATAGTAAATTATTCAAAAATTTAATTTTATACTGTCGCAAATTTTAATTGCGCCAGGGATTGCCTTTTCTATAGTAAATTATTCAAAAAATAATTTTCTACTGTCGCAAATTTTAAATATCCCAAGGATTGCCTTTTCTATAGTAAATTTCTCACAAATTAATTTTTTATTGTCGCAAATTTTAATTGCGCCAGGGATTGCCTTTTCTATAGTAAATTATTCAAAAAATAATTTTCTACTGTCGCAAATTTTAAATACGACAGGGATTGCCTTTTCTATAGTAAATTTTGCAAAAAAATAATTTTTTATTGTCGCAAATTGTAATTGCGCCAGGGATTACCTTTTCTATAGTAAATTTTGCAAAAAATAATTTTTTACTGTCGCAAATTTTAATTACGCCAGGGATTGCCTTTTCTACAGTAAATTTTTCAAAAATTAATTTTATACTGTCGCAAATTTTAAATACGCCAGGGATTGCCTTTTCTATAGTAAATTTTTCAAAAAATAATTTTTTACTGTCGCAAATTTTAATTGCGCCAGGGATTGCCTTTTCTATAGTAAATTATTCAAAAAATAATTTTTTACTGTCGCAAATTGTAATTGCGCCAGGGATTACCTTTTCTATAGTAAATTTTTCAAAAATAATTTTTTACTGTCGCAAATTGTAATTGCGCCAGGAATTACCTTTTCTCTATAGTAAATTTTGCAAAAAATAATTTTCTACTGTCGCAAATTTTAATTACGCCAGGGATTGCCTTTTATATAGTAAATTTTTCAAAAAATAATTTTTTACTGTCGCAAATTTTAAATACGCCAGGGATTGCCTTTTCTATAGTAAATTTCTCACAAATTAATTTTTTACTGTCGCAAATTTTAATTACGCCAGGGATTGCCTTTTCTAGAGTAAATTATTCAAAAAATAATTTTTTACTGTCGCAAATTGCCAGGGATTGCCTTTTCTATAGTAAATTATTCAAAAAATAATTTTTTACTGTCGCAAATTGTAATTGCGCCAGGGATTACCTTTTCTATAGTAAATTTTGCAAAAAATAATTTTTTACTGTCGCAAATTTTAATTACGCCAGGGATTGCCTTTTCTACAGTAAATTTTTCAAAAAATAATTTTCTACTGTCGCAAATTTTAAATATCCCAGGGATTGCCTTTTCTATAGTAAATTTCTCACAAATTAATTTTTTACTGTCACAAATTTTAAGTGCGCCAGGGATTGCCTTTTCTATAGTAAATTATTCAAAAAATAATTTTCTACTGTCGCAAATTTTAATTACGCCAGGGATTGCCTTTTCTATAGTAAATTATTCAAAAAATAATTTTTTACTGTCGCCAATTTTAAGTTCGCCAGGGATTGCCTTTTCTATAGTAAATTATTCAAAAAATAATTTTATACTGTCGCAAATTTTAATTGCGTCAGGGATTGCCTTTTCTATAGTAAATTATTCAAAAAATAATTTTTTACTGACGCAAATTTTAAGTGCGCCAGGGATTGCCTTTTCTATAGTAAATTATTCAAAAAATAATTTTCTACTGTCGCAAATTTTAAATACGCCAGGGATTGCCTTTTCTATAGTAAATTTTGCAAAAAAATAATTTTTTACTGTCGCAAATTGTAATTGCGCCAGGGATTACCTTTTCTATAGTAAATTTTGCAAAAAATAATTTGTTACTGTCGCAAATTTTAATTACGCCAGGGATTGCCTTTTCTACAGTAAATTTTTCAAAAATTAATTTTACACTGTCGCAAATTTTAAATACGCCAGGGATTGCCTTTTCTATAGTAAATTATCCAAAAAATAATTTTTTACTGTCGCAAATTGTAATTGCGCCAGGGATTACCTTTTTTATAGTAAATTTTGCAAAAAATAATTTTTTACTGTCGCAAATTTTAATTACGCCAGGGATTGCCTTTTCTACAGTAAATTTTTCAAAATTAATTTTATACTGTCGCAAATTTTAATTGCGCCAGGGATTGCCTTTTCTATAGTAAATTATTCAAAAAATAATTTTTTAATGTCGCAAATTGTAATTGCGCCAGGGATTACCTCTTCTATAGTAAATTTTGCAAAAAATAATTTTTTACTGTCGCAAATTTTAATTACGCCAGGGATTGCCTTTTCTACAGTAAATTTTTCAAAAAATAATTTTCTACTGTCGCAAATTTAAATATCCCAGGGATTGCCTTTTCTATAGTAAATTTCTCACAAATTAATTTTTTACTGTCGCAAATTTTAAGTGCGCCAGGGATTGCCTTTTCTATAGTAAATTATTCAAAAAATAATTTTCTACTGTCGCAAATTTTAATTACGCCAGGGATTGCCTTTTCTATAGTAAATTATTCAAAAAATAATTTTTTACTGTCGCAAATTTTAAGTGCGCCAGGGATTGCCTTTTCTATAGTAAATTATTCAAAAAATAATTTTATACTGTCGCAAATTTTAATGACGCCAGGGATTGCCTTTTTTATAGTAAATTATTCAAAAAATAATTTTTTACTGTCGCAAATTTTAATTGCGCCAGGGATTGCCTTTTCTATAGTAAATTATTCAAAAAATAATTTTCTACTGTCGCAAATTTTAAATATCCCAGGGATTGCCTTTTCTATAGTAAATTTCTCACAAATTAATTTTTTATTGTCGCAAATTTTAATTGCGCCAGGGATTGCCTTTTCTATAGTAAATTATTCAAAAAATAATTTTATAATGTCGCAAATTTTAATTGCGCCAGGAATTGCCTTTTCTATAGTAAATTATTCAAAAAATAATTTTATACTGTCGCAAATTTTAATTGCGCCAAGGATTGCCTTTTCTATAGTAAATTTTGCAAAATATTAATTTTTTACTGTAGCAAATTTTAAATACGCCAGGGATTGCCTTTTTTATAGTAAATTATTCAAAAAATAATTTTCTACTGTCGCAAATTTTAAATATCCCAGGGATTGACTTTTCTATAGTAAATTATTCAAAAAATAATTTTTTACTGTCGCAAATTTTAAGTGCGCCAGGGATTGCCTTTTCTATAGTAAATTATTCAAAAAATAATTTTCTACTGTCGCAAATTTTAATTACGCCAGGGATTGCCTTTTCTATAGTAAATTATTCAAAAAATAATTTTTTATTGTCGCAAATTTTAAGTGCGTCAGGGATTGCCTTTCCTATAGTAAATTATTCAAAAATTAATTTTTTACTGTCGCAAATTTTAATTACGCCAGGGATTGCCTTTTCTACAGTAAACTTTTCAAAAAATAATTTTCTACTGTCGCAAATATTAAATATCCCAGGGGTTGCCTTTTCTATATTAAATTTCTCACAAATTAATTTTTTACTGTCGCAAATTTTAATTGCGCCAGGGATTGCCTTTTCTATAGTTAATTATTCAGAAAATAATTTTTTACTGTCGCAAATTGTAATTGCGCCAGGGATTACCTTTTCTATAGTAAATTTTGCAAAAAATAATTTTTTATTGTCGCAAATTTTAATTACGCCAGGGATTGCCTTTTCTACAGTAAATTTTTCAAAAAATAATTTTCTACTCTCGCAAATTTTATATATCCCAGGGATTGCCTTTTCTATAGTAAATTTCTCACAAATTAATTTTTTACTGTCGCAAACTTTAATTGCGCCAGGGATTGCCTTTTCTATAGTAAATTATTCAAAAAATAATTTTATAATGTCGCAAATTTTAATTACGCCAGGGATTGCCTTTTCTATAGTAAATTATTCAAAAAATAATTTTTTACTGTCGCAAATTTTAAGTGCGCCAGGGATTGCCTTTTCTATAGTAAATTATTCAAAAATTAATTTTATACTCTCGCAAATTTTAATTGCGCCAGGGATTGCCTTCTCTATAGTAAATTATTCAAAAAATAATTTTCTACTGTCACAAATTTTAATTGCGCCAGGGATTGCCTTTTCTATAGTAAATTATTCAAAAAATAATTTTCTATTGTCGCAAATTTTAAATACGCCAGGGATTGCCTGTTCTATAGTAAATTTTGCAAAAAAATAATTTTTTACTGTCGCAAATTGTAATTGCGCCAGGGATTACCTTTTCTATAGTAAATTTTGCAAAAAATAATTTTTTACTGTCGCAAATTTTAATTACGCCAGGGATTGCCTTTTCTACAGTAAATTTTTCAAAAATTAATTTTATACTGTCGCAAATTTTAAATACGCCAGGGATTGCCTTTTCTATAGTAAATTTTTCAAAAAATAATTTTTTACTGTCGCAAATTTTAAATACGCCAGGGATTGCCTTTTCTTTAGTAAATTTTTCAAAAAATAATTTTTTACTGTCGCAAATTTTAATTGCGCCAGGGATTGCCTTTTCTATAGTAAATTATCCAAAAAATAATTTTTTACTGTCGCAAATTGTAATTGCGCCAGGGATTACCTTTTCTATAGTAAATTTTGCAAAAAATAATTTTTTACTGTCGCAAATTTTAATTACGCCAGGGATTGCCTGTTCTATAATAAATTATTCAAAAAATAATTTTCTACTGTCGCAAATTTTAAATATCCCAGGGATTGACTTTTCTATAGTAAATTATTCAAAAAATAATTTTTTACTGTCGGAAATTTTAAGTGCGCCAGGGATTGCCTTCTCTATAGTAAATTATTCAAAAAATAATTTTCTACTGTCGCAAATTTTAATTGCGCCAGGGATTGCCTTTTCTATAGTAAATTATTCAAAAAATAATTTTCTATTGTCGCAAATTTTAAATACGCCAGGGATTGCCTGTTCTATAGTAAATTTTGCAAAAAAATAATTTTTTACTGTCGCAAATTGTAATTGCGCCAGGGATTACCTTTTCTATAGTAAATTTTGCAAAAAATAATTTTTTACTGTCGCAAATTTTAATTACGCCAGGGATTGCCTTTTCTACAGTAAATTTTTCAAAAATTAATTTTATACTGTCGCAAATTTTAAATACGCCAGGGATTGCCTTTTCTATAGTAAATTTTTCAAAAAATAATTTTTTACTGTCGCAAATTTTAAATACGCCAGGGATTGCCTTTTCTATAGTAAATTTTTCAAAAAATAATTTTTTACTGTCGCAAATTTTAATTGCGCCAGGGATTGCCTTTTCTATAGTAAATTATTCAAAAAATAATTTTTTACTGTCGCAAATTGTAATTGCGCCAGGGATTACCTTTTCTATAGTAAATTTTGCAAAAAATAATTTTTTACTGTCGCAAATTTTAATTACGCCAGGGATTACCTTTTCTATAGTTAATTATTCAGAAAATAATTTTTTACTCTCGCAAATTGTAATTGCGCCAGGGATTACCTTTTCTATAGTAAATTTTGCAAAAAATAATTTTTTATTGTCGCAAATTTTAATTACGCCAGGGATTGCCTTTTCTACAGTAAATTTTTCAAAAAATAATTTTCTACTCTCGCAAATTTTATATATCCCAGGGATTGCCTTTTCTATAGTAAATTTCTCACAAATTAATTTTTTACTGTCGCAAACTTTAATTGCGCCAGGGATTGCCTTTTCTATAGTAAATTATTCAAAAAATAATTTTATAATGTCGCAAATTTTAATTACGCCAGGGATTGCCTTTTCTATAGTAAATTATTCAAAAATAATTTTTTACTGTCGCAAATTTTAAGTGCGCCAGGGATTGCCTTTTCTATAGTAAATTATTCAAAAATTAATTTTATACTGTCGCAAATTTTAATTGCGCCAGGGATTGCCTTCTCTATAGTAAATTATTCAAAAAATAATTTTCTACTGTCGCAAATTTTAATTGCGCCAGGGATTGCCTTTTCTATAGTAAATTATTCAAAAAATAATTTTCTATTGTCGCAAATTTTAAATACGCCAGGGATTGCCTGTTCTATAGTAAATTTTGCAAAAAAATAATTTTTTACTGTCGCAAATTGTAATTGCGCCAGGGATTACCTTTTCTATAGTAAATTTTGCAAAAAATAATTTTTTACTGTCGCAAATTTTAATTACGCCAGGGATTGCCTTTTCTACAGTAAATTTTTCAAAAATTAATTTTATACTGTCGCAAATTTTAAATACGCCAGGGATTGCCTTTTCTATAGTAAATTTTTCAAAAAATAATTTTTTACTGTCGCAAATTTTAAGTGCGCCAGGGATTGCCTTTTCTATTGTAAATTATTCAAAAAATTATTTTCAACTGTCGCAAATTCTAATTGCGCCAGGGACTGCCTTTTCTATAGTAAATTATTCAAAAAATAATTTTTTACTGTCGCAAATTTTAAATATCCCAGGGATTGCCTTTTCTATAGTAAATTTCTCACAAATTAATTTTTTATTGTCGCAAATTTTAATTGCGCCAGGGATTGCCTTTTCTATAGTAAATTATTCAAAAAATAATTTTATAATGTCGCAAATTTTAATTGCGCCAGGAATTGCCTTTTCTATAGTAAATTATTCAAAAAATAATTTTATATTGTCGCAAATTTTAATTGCGCCAAGGATTGCCTTTTCTATAGTAAATTTTGCAAAATATTAATTTTTTACTGTAGCAAATTTTAAATACGCCAGGGATTGCCTTTTTTATAGTAAATTATTCAAAAAATAATTTTCTACTGTCGCAAATTTTAAATATCCCAGGGATTGACTTTTCTATAGTAAATTATTCAAAAAATAATGTTTTACTGTCGCAAATTTTAAGTGCGCCAGGGATTGCCTTTTCTATAGTAAATTATTCAAAAAATAATTTTCTACTGTCGCAAATTTTAATTACGCCAGGGATTGCCTTTTCTATAGTAAATTATTCAAAAAATAACTTTTTATTGTCGCAAATTTTAAGTGCGTCAGGGATTGCCTTTCCTATAGTAAATTATTCAAAAATTAATTTTTTACTGTCGCAAATTTTAATTACGCCAGGGATTGCCTTTTCTAAAAAAATAATTTTTTACTCTCGCAAATTTCAATTTCGCCAGGTAAATTTTTCACAAATTAATTTTTTACTGTCGCGAATTTCAAATACGCCAGGGATTGCCTTTTCTAAAGTAAATTATTCAAAAAATAATTTTCTACTCTCGCAAATTTTAATTACGCCAGGGATTGCCTTTTCTATAGTAAATTATTCAAAAAATAATTTTTATACTGTCGCAAATTTTAATTACGCCAGGGATTGCCGTTTCTATAGTAAATTATTCAAAAAATAATTTTATACTGTCGCAAATTTTAATTGCGCCAGGGATTGCCTTTTCTATAGTAAATTAATTAAAAAAATAATTTTCTACTGTCGCAAATTTTAATCGCGCCAGGGATTGCCTTTTCTACAGTAAATTTTTCAAAAAATAATTTTCTACTGTCGCAAATTTTAATTGCGCCAGGGATTGCCATTTCTACAGTAAATTTTTCAAAATTAATTTTATACTGTCAGCAAATTTTAAATACGCCAGGGATTGCCTTTTCTATAGTAAATTATTCAAAAAATAATTTTTTTACTGTCGCAAATTTTAAGTGCGCCAGGGATTGCCTTTTCTATTGTAAATTATTCAAAAAATTATTTTCAACTGTCGCAAAATTCTAATTGCGCCAGGGATTGCCTTTTCTATAGTAAATTATTCAAAAAATAATTTATTACTGTCGCAAATTTTAAATATCCCAGGGATTGCCTTTTCTATAGTAAATTATTCAAAAAATAATTTTCTACTGTCGCAAATTTTAAGTGCGCCAGGGATTGCCTTTTCTATAGTAAATTATTCAAAAAATAATTTCTTACTGTCGCAAATTTTAATTGCGCCAGGGATTGCCTTTTCTATAGTAAATTATTCAAAAAATAATTTTTTACTGTCGCAAATTTTAAGTGCGCAAGGGATTGCCTTTTCTATAGTAAATTATTCAAAAAATAATTTTCTACTGTCGCAAATTTTAAATACGCCAGGGATTGCCTTTTCTATAGTAAATTATTCAAAAAATAATTTTTTACTCTCGCAAATTTTAAGTGCGCCAGGGATTGCCTTTTCTATAGTAAATTATTCAAAAAATAATTTTTTACTGTCGCAAATTTTAATTACGCCAGGGATTGCCTTTTCTATAGTAAATTATTCAAAAAATAATTTTTTACTCTCGCAAATTTCAATTTCGCCAGGTAAATTTTTCACAAATTAATTTTTTTACTGTCGCAAATTTTAAATACGCCAGGGATTGCCTTTTCTACAGTAAATTTTTCAAAAAATAATTTTCTACTGTCGCAAATTTTAAATATCCCAGGGATTGCCTTTTCTATAGTAAATTTCTCACAAATTAATTTTTTACTGTCGCAAATTTTAATTGCGCCAGGGATTGCCTTTTCTATAGTAAATTATTCAAAAAATAATTTTTTACTCTCGCAAATTTCAATTTCGCCAGGTAAATTTTTCACAAATTAATTTTTTTACTGTCGCAAATTTTAATTACGCCAGGGATTGCCCTTTTCTACAGTAAATTTTTCAAAAAATAATTTTCTACTGTCGCAAATATTAAATATCCCAGGGGTTGCCTTTTCTATATTAAATTTCTCACAAATTAATTTTTTACTGTCGCAAATTTTAATTGCGCCAGGGATTGCCTTTTCTATAGTTAATTATTCAGAAAATAATTTTTTACTGTCGCAAATTGTAATTGCGCCAGGGATTACCTTTTCTATAGTAAATTTTTGCAAAAATAATTTTTTTATTGTCGCAAATTTTAATTACGCCAGGGATTGCCTTTTCTACAGTAAATTTTTCAAAAAATAATTTTTCTACTCTCGCAAATTTTATATATCCCAGGGATTGCCTTTTCTATAGTAAATTTCTCACAAATTAATTTTTTACTGTCGCAAACTTTAATTGCGCCAGGGATTGCCTTTTCTATAGTAAATTATTCAAAAAATAATTTTATAATGTCGCAAATTTTAATTACGCCAGGGATTGCCTTTTCTATAGTAAATTATTCAAAAAATAATTTTTTACTGTCGCAAATTTTAAGTGCGCCAGGATTGCCTTTTTTATAGTAAATTATTCAAAAATTAATTTTATACTGTCGCAAATTTTTAATTGCGCCAGGGATTGCCTTCTCTATAGTAAATTATTCAAAAAATAATTTTCTACTGTCGCAAATTTGATTTGCGCCAGGGATTGCCTTTTCTATAGTAAATTATTCAAAAAATAATTTTCTATTGTCGCAAATTTTAAATACGCCAGGGATTGCCTGTTCTATAGTAAATTTTGCAAAAAAATAATTTTTTACTGTCGCAAATTGTAATTGCGCCAGGGATTACCTTTTCTATAGTAAATTTTGCAAAAAAATAATTTTTTACTGTCGCAAATTTTAATTACGCCAGGGATTGCCTTTTCTACAGTAAATTTTTCAAAAATTAATTTTATACTGTCGCAAATTTTAAATACGCCAGGGATTGCCTTTTCTATAGTAAATTTTTCAAAAAATAATTTTTTACTGTCGCAAATTTTAAATACGCCAGGGGATTGCCTTTTCTATAGTAAATTTTTCAAAAAATAATTTTTTACTGTCGCAAATTTTAATTGCGCCAGGGATTGCCTTTTCTATAGTAAATTATTCAAAAAATAATTTTTTACTGTCGCAAATTGTAATTGCGCCAGGGATTACCTTTTCTATAGTAAATTTTGCAAAAAATAATTTTTTACTGTCGCAAATTTTAATTACGCCAGGGATTGCCTGTTCTATAATAAATTATTCAAAAAATAATTTTCTACTGTCGCAAATTTTAAATATCCCAGGGATTGACTTTTCTATAGTAAATTATTCAAAAAATAATTTTTTACCTGTCGCAAATTTTAAGTGCGCCAGGGATTGCCTTCTCTATAGTAAATTATTCAAAAAATAATTTTCTACTGTCGCAAATTTTAATTGCGCCAGGGATTGCCTTTTCTATAGTAAATTATTCAAAAAATAATTTTCTATTGTCGCAAATTTTAAATACGCCAGGGATTGCCTGTTCTATAGTAAATTTTGCAAAAAAATAATTTTTTACTGTCGCAAATTGTAATTGCGCCAGGGATTACCTTTTCTATAGTAAATTTTGCAAAAAATAATTTTTTACTGTCGCAAATTTTAATTACGCCAGGGATTGCCTTTTCTACAGTAAATTTTTCAAAAATTAATTTTATACTGTCACAAATTTTAAATACGCCAGGGATTGCCTTTTCTATAGTAAATTTTTCAAAAAATAATTTTTTACTGTCGCAAATTTTAAATACGCCAGGGATTGCCTTTTCTATAGTAAATTTTTTCAAAAAATAATTTTTTACTGTCGCAAATTTTAATTGCGCCAGGGATTGCCTTTTCTATAGTAAATTATTCAAAAAATAATTTTTTACTGTCGCAAATTGTAATTGCGCCAGGGATTACCTTTTCTATAGTAAATTTTGCAAAAAATAATTTTTTACTGTCGCAAATTTTAATTACGCCAGGGATTGCCTTTTCTATAGTTAATTATTCAGAAAATAATTTTTTTACTGTCGCAAATTGTAATTGCGCCAGGGATTACCTTTTCTATAGTAAATTTTGCAAAAAATAATTTTTTATTGTCGCAAATTTAATTACGCCAGGGATTGCCTTTTCTACAGTAAATTTTTCAAAAAATAATTTTCTACTCTCGCAAATTTTATATATCCCAGGGATTGCCTTTTCTATAGTAAATTTCTCACAAATTAATTTTTTACTGTCGCAAACTTTAATTGCGCCAGGGATTGCCTTTTCTATAGTAAATTATTCAAAAAATAATTTTATAATGTCGCAAATTTTAATTACGCCAGGGATTGCCTTTTCTATAGTAAAATTATTCAAAAAATAATTTTTTACTGTCGCAAATTTTAAGTGCGCCAGGGATTGCCTTTTCTATAGTAAATATTCAAAAATTAATTTTATACTGTCGCAAATTTTAATTGCGCCAGGGATTGCCTTCTCTATAGTAAATTATTCAAAAAATAATTTTCTACTGTCGCAAATTTTAATTGCGCCAGGGATTGCCTTTTCTATAGTAAATTATTCAAAAAATAATTTTCTATTGTCGCAAATTTTAAATACGCCAGGGATTGCCTGTTCTATAGTAAATTTTGCAAAAAAATAATTTTTTTTACTGTCGCAAATTGTAATTGCGCCAGGGATTACCTTTTCTATAGTAAATTTTGCAAAAAATAATTTTTTACTGTCGCAAATTTTAATTACGCCAGGGATTGCCTTTTCTACAGTAAATTTTTCAAAAATTAATTTTATACTGTCGCAAATTTTAAATACGCCAGGGATTGCCTTTTCTATAGTAAATTTTTCAAAAAATAATTTTTTACTGTCGCAAATTTTAAATACGCCAGGGATTGCCTTTTCTATAGTAAATTTTTCAAAAAATAATTTTTTACTGTCGCAAATTTTAATTGCGCCAGGATTGCCTTTTCTATAGTAAATTATTCAAAAAATAATTTTTTTACTGTTGCAAATTGTAATTGCGCCAGGGATTACCTTTTCTATAGTAAATTTTGCAAAAAATAATTTTTTACTGTCGCAAATTTTAATTACGCCAGGGATTGCCTGTTCTATAATAAATTATTCAAAAAATAATTTTCTACTGTCGCAAATTTTAAATATCCCAGGGATTGACTTTTCTATAGTAAATTATTCAAAAAATAATTTTTTACTGTCGCAAATTTTAAGTGCGCCAGGGATTGCCTTCTCTATAGTAAATTATTCAAAAAATAATTTTCTACTGTCGCAAATTTTAATTGCGCCAGGGATTGCCTTTTCTATAGTAAATTATTCAAAAAATAATTTTCTATTGTCGCAAATTTTAAATACGCCAGGGATTGCCTGTTCTATAGTAAATTTTGCAAAAAATAATTTTTTACTGTCGCAAATTGTAATTGCGCCAGGGATTACCTTTTCTATAGTAAATTTTGCAAAAAATAATTTTTTACTGTCGCAAATTTTAATTACGCCAGGGATTGCCTTTTCTACAGTAAATTTTTCAAAAATTAATTTTATACTGTCGCATATTTTAAATACGCCAGGATTGCCTTTTCTATAGTAAATTTTTCAAAAAATAATTTTTTACTGTCGCAAATTTTAAATACGCCAGGGATTGCCTTTTCTATAGTAAATTTTTCAAAAAATAATTTTTTACTGTCCGCAAATTTTAATTGCGCCAGGGATTGCCTTTTCTATAGTAAATTATTCAAAAATAATTTTTTACTGTCGCAAATTGTAATTGCGCCAGGGATTACCTTTTCTATAGTAAATTTTGCAAAAAATAATTTTTTACTGTCGCAAATTTTAATTACGCCAGGGATTGCCTGTTCTATAATAAATTATTCAAAAAAAATTTTCTACTGTCGCAAATTTTAAATATCCCAGGGATTGACTTTTCTATAGTAAATTATTCAAAAAATAATTTTTTACTGTCGCAAATTTTAAGTGCGCAGGGATTGCCTTTTCTATAGTAAATTATTCAAAAAATAATTTTCTACTGTCGCAAATTTTAATTACGCCAGGGATTGCCTTTTCTATAGTAAATTATTCAAAAAATAATTTTTTATTGTCGCAAATTTTAAGTGCGTCAGGGATTGCCTTTCTATAGTAAATTATTCAAAAAATAATTTTTTACTGTCGCAAATTTTAATTACGCCAGGGATTGCCTTTCTATAGTAAAATTATTCAAAAAATAATTTTTTACTCTCGCAAATTTCAATTTCGCCCAGGTAAATTTTTCACAAATTAATTTTTTTACTGTCGCAAATTTTAATTACGCCAGGGATTGCCTTTTCTACAGTAAATTTTTCAAAAAATAATTTTCTACTGTCGCAAATATTAAATATCCCAGGGGTTGCCTTTTCTATATTAAATTTCTCACAAATTAATTTTTTAACTGTCGCAAATTTTAATTGCGCCAGGGATTGCCTTTTCTATAGTTAATTATTCAGAAAATAATTTTTTACTGTCGCAAATTGTAATTGCGCCAGGGATTACCTTTTCTATAGTAAATTTTGCAAAAAATAATTTTTTACTGTCGCAAATTTTAATTACGCCAGGGATTGCCTGTTCTATAATAAATTATTCAAAAAATAATTTTCTACTGTCGCAAATTTTAAATATCCAGGATTGACTTTTCTATAGTAAATTATTCAAAAAATAATTTTTTACTGTCGCAAATTTTAAGTGCGCCAGGGATTGCCTTTTCTATAGTAAATTATTCAAAAAATAATTTTCTACTGTCGCAAATTTTAATTACGCCAGGGATTGCCTTTTCTATAGTAAATTATTCAAAAAATAATTTTTTATTGTCGCAAATTTTAAGTGCGTCAGGGATTGCCTTTCCTATAGTAAATTATTCAAAAATAATTTTTTACTGTCGCAAATTTTAATTACGCCAGGGATTGCCTTTTCTATAGTAAATTATTCAAAAAAATAATTTTTTACTCTCGCAAATTTCAATTTCGCCAGGTAAATTTTTCACAAATTAATTTTTTTACTGTCGCAAATTTTAAAATACGCAGGGATTGCCTTTTCTACAGTAAATTTTTCAAAAAATAATTTTCTACTGTCGCAAATTTTAAATATCCCAGGGATTGCCTTTTCTATAGTAAATTTCTCACAAATTAATTTTTTACTGTCGCAAATTTTAATTGCGCCAGGGATTGCCTTTTCTATAGTAAATTATTCAAAAATAATTTTTTACTCTCGCAAATTTCAATTTCGCCAGGTAATTTTTCACAAATTAATTTTTTTACTGTCGCAAATTTTAATTACGCCAGGGATTGCCTTTTCTACAGTAAATTTTTCAAAAAATAATTTTCTACTGTCGCAAATATTAAATATCCCAGGGGTTGCCTTTCTATATTAAATTTCTCACAAATTAATTTTTTACTGTCGCAAATTTTAATTGCACCAGGGATTGCCTTTTCTATAGTTAATTATTCAGAAAATAATTTTTTACTGTCGCAAATTGTAATTGCGCCAGGGATTAACTTTTCTATAGTAAATTTTGCAAAAAAATAATTTTTTATTGTCGCAAATTTTAATTACGCCAGGGATTGCCTTTTCTACAGTAAATTTTTCAAAAAATAATTTTCTACTCTCGCAAATTTTATATATCACCAGGGATTGCCTTTTCTATAGTAAATTTCTCACAAATTAATTTTTTACTGTCGCAAACTTTAATTGCGCCAGGGATTGCCTTTTCTATAGTAAATTATTCAAAAAATAATTTTATAATGTCGCAAATTTTAATTACGCCAGGGATTGCCTTTTCTATAGTAAATTATTCAAAAAATAATTTTTTACTGTCGCAAATTTTAAGTGCGCCAGGGATTGCCTTTTCTATAGTAAATTTATTCAAAAATTAATTTTATACTGTCGCAAATTTTAATTGCGCCAGGGATTGCCTTCTCTATAGTAAATTATTCAAAAAATAATTTTCTACTGTCGCAAATTTTAATTGCGCCAGGGATTGCCTTTTCTATAGTAAATTATTCAAAAAATAATTTTCTATTGTCGCAAATTTTAAATACGCCAGGGATTGCCTGTTCTATAGTAAATTTTGCAAAAAAATAATTTTTTACTGTCGCAAATTGTAATTGCGCCAGGGATTACCTTTTCTATAGTAAATTTTGCAAAAAATAATTTTTTACTGTCGCAAATTTTAATTACGCCAGGGATTGCCTTTTCTACAGTAAATTTTTCAAAAATTAATTTTATACTGTCGCAAATTTTAAATACGCCAGGGATTGCCTTTTCTATAGTAAATTTTTCAAAAAATAATTTTTTACTGTCGCAAATTTTAAATACGCCAGGGATTGCCTTTTCTATAGTAAATTTTTCAAAAAATAATTTTTTACTGTCGCAAATTTTAATTGCGCCAGGGATTGCCTTTTCTATAGTAAATTATTCAAAAAATAATTTTTTACTGTCGCAAATTGTAATTGCGCCAGGGATTACCTTTTCTATAGTAAATTTTGCAAAAAATAATTTTTTACTGTCGCAAATTTTAATTACGCCAGGGATTGCCTGTTCTATAATAAATTATTCAAAAAATAATTTTCTACTGTCGCAAATTTTAAATATCCCAGGGATTGACTTTTCTATAGTAAATTATTCAAAAAATAATTTTTTACTGTCACAAATTTTAAGTGCGCCAGGGATTGCCTTCTCTATAGTAAATTATTCAAAAAATAATTTCTACTGTCGCAAATTTTAATTGCGCCAGGGATTGCCTTTTCTATAGTAAATTATTCAAAAAATAATTTTCTATTGTCGCAAATTTTAAATACGCCAGGGATTGCCTGTTCTATAGTAAATTTTGCAAAAAAATAATTTTTTACTGTCGCAAATTGTAATTGCGCCAGGGATTACCTTTTCTATAGTAAATTTTGCAAAAATAATTTTTTACTGTCGCAAATTTTAATTACGCCAGGGATTGCCTTTTCTACAGTAATTTTTCAAAAATTAATTTTATACTGTCGCAAATTTTAAATACGCCAGGGATTGCCTTTTCTATAGTAAATTTTTCAAAAAATAATTTTTTACTGTCGCAAATTTTAAATACGCCAGGGATTGCCTTTTCTATAGTAAATTTTTCAAAAAAATAATTTTTTACTGTCGCAAATTTTAATTGCGCCAGGGATTGCCTTTTCCTATAGTAAATTATTCAAAAAATAATTTTTTACTGTCGCAAATTGTAATTGCGCCAGGGATTACCTTTTCTATAGTAAATTTTGCAAAAAATAATTTTTTACTGTCGCAAATTTTAATTACGCCCAGGGATTGCCTTTTCTATAGTTAATTATTCAGAAAATAATTTTTTACTGTCGCAAATTGTAATTGCGCCAGGGATTACCTTTTCTATAGTAAATTTTGCAAAAAATAATTTTTTATTGTCGCAAATTTTAATTACGCCAGGGATTGCCTTTTCTACAGTAAATTTTTCAAAAAATAATTTTCTACTCTCGCAAATTTTATATATCCCAGGGATTGCCTTTTCTATAGTAAATTTCTCACAAATTAATTTTTTACTGTCGCAAACTTTAATTGCGCCAGGGATTGCCTTTTCTATAGTAAATTATTCAAAAAATAATTTTATAATGTCGCAAATTTTAATTACGCCAGGGATTGCCTTTTCTATAGTAAATTATTCAAAAAATAATTTTTTACTGTCGCAAATTTTAAGTGCGCCAGGGATTGCCTTTTCTATAGTAAATTATTCAAAAATTAATTTTATACTGTCGCAAATTTTAATTGCGCCAGGGATTGCCTTCTCTATAGTAAATTATTCAAAAAATAATTTTCTACTGTCGCAAATTTTAATTGCGCAAGGGATTGCCTTTTCTATAGTAAATTATTCAAAAAATAATTTTCTATTGTCGCAAATTTTAAATACGCCAGGGATTGCCTGTTCTATAGTAAATTTTGCAAAAAAATAATTTTTTACTGTCGCAAATTGTAATTGCGCCAGGGATTACCTTTTCTATAGTAAATTTTGCAAAAAATAATTTTTTACTGTCGCAAATTTTAATTACGCCAGGGATTGCCTTTTCTACAGTAAATTTTTCAAAAATTAATTTTATACTGTCGCAAATTTTAAATACGCCAGGGATTGCCTTTTCTATAGTAAATTTTTCAAAAAATAATTTTTTACTGTCGCAAATTTTAAATACGCCAGGGATTGCCTTTTCTATAGTAAATTTTTCAAAAAATAATTTTTTACTGTCGCAAATTTTAATTGCGCCAGGGATTGCCTTTTCTATAGTAAATTATTCAAAAAATAATTTTTTACTGTCGCAAATTGTAATTGCGCCAGGGATTACCTTTTCTATAGTAAATTTTGCAAAAAATAATTTTTTACTGTCGCAAATTTTAATTACGCCAGGGATTGCCTGTTCTATAATAAATTATTCAAAAAATAATTTTCTACTGTCGCAAATTTTAAATATCCCAGGGATTGACTTTTCTATAGTAAATTATTCAAAAAATAATTTTTTACTGTCGCAAATTTTAAGTGCGCCAGGGATTGCCTTCTCTATAGTAAATTATTCAAAAAATAATTTTCTACTGTCGCAAATTTTAATTGCGCCAGGGATTGCCTTTTCTATAGTAAATTATTCAAAAAATAATTTTTTACTGTCGCAAATTGTAATTGCGCCAGGGATTACCTTTTCTATAGTAAATTTTGCAAAAAATAATTTTTTACTGTCGCAAATTTTAATTACGCCAGGGATTGCCTTTTCTATAGTTAATTATTCAGAAAATAATTTTTTACTGTCGCAAATTGTAATTGCGCCAGGGATTACCTTTTCTATAGTAAATTTTGCAAAAAAATAATTTTTTATTGTCGCAAATTTTAATTACGCCAGGGATTGCCTTTTCTACAGTAAATTTTTCAAAAAATAATTTTCTACTCTCGCAAATTTTATATATCCCAGGGATTGCCTTTTCTATAGTAAATTTCTCACAAATTATTTTTTTTACTGTCGCAAACTTTAATTGCGCCAGGGGATTGCCTTTTCTATAGTAAATTATTCAAAAAATAATTTTATAATGTCGCAAATTTTAATTACGCCAGGGATTGCCTTTTCTATAGTAAATTATTCAAAAAATAATTTTTTACTGTCGCAAATTTTAAGTGCGCCAGGGATTGCCTTTTCTATAGTAAATTATTCAAAAATTAATTTTATACTGTCGCAAATTTTAATTGCGCCAGGGATTGCCTTCTCTATAGTAAATTATTCAAAAAATAATTTTCTACTGTCGCAAATTTTAATTGCGCAAGGGATTGCCTTTTCTATAGTAAATTATTCAAAAAATAATTTTCTATTGTCGCAAATTTTAAATACGCCAGGGATTGCCTGTTCTATAGTAAATTTTGCAAAAAAATAATTTTTTACTGTCGCAAATTGTAATTGCGCCAGGGATTACCTTTTCTATAGTAAATTTTGCAAAAAATAATTTTTTACTGTCGCAAATTTTAATTACGCCAGGGATTGCCTTTTCTACAGTAAATTTTTCAAAAATTAATTTTATACTGTCGCAAATTTTAAATACGCCAGGGATTGCCTTTTCTATAGTAAATTTTTCAAAAAATAATTTTTTTACTGTCGCAAATTTTAAATACGCCAGGGATTGCCTTTTCTATAGTAAATTTTTCAAAAAATAATTTTTTACTGTCGCAAATTTTAATTGCGCCAGGGATTGCCTTTTCTATAGTAAATTATTCAAAAAATAATTTTTTACTGTCGCAAATTGTAATTGCGCCAGGGATTACCTTTTCTATAGTAAATTTTGCAAAAAAATAATTTTTTACTGTCGCAAATTTTAATTACGCCAGGGATTGCCTGTTCTATAATAAATTATTCAAAAAATAATTTTCTACTGTCGCAAATTTAAATATCCCAGGGATTGACTTTTCTATAGTAAATTATTCAAAAAATAATTTTTTACTGTCGCAAATTTTAAGTGCGCCAGGGATTGCCTTCTCTATAGTAAATTATTCAAAAAATAATTTTCTACTGTCGCAAATTTTAATTGCGCCAGGGATTGCCTTTTCTATAGTAAATTATTCAAAAAATAATTTTCTATTGTCGCAAATTTTAAATACGCCAGGGATTGCCTGTTCTATAGTAAATTTTTGCAAAAAAATAATTTTTTACTGTCGCAAATTGTAATTGCGCCAGGGATTACCTTTTCTATAGTAAATTTTGCAAAAAATAATTTTTTACTGTCGCAAATTTTAATTACGCCAGGGATTGCCTTTTCTACAGTAAATTTTTCAAAAATTAATTTTATACTGTCGCAAATTTAAATACGCCAGGGATTGCCTTTTCTATAGTAAATTTTTCAAAAAATAATTTTTTACTGTCGCAAATTTAAATACGCCAGGGATTGCCTTTTCTATAGTAAATTTTTCAAAAAATAATTTTTACTGTCGCAAATTTTAATTGCGCCAGGGATTGCCTTTTCTATAGTAAATTATTCAAAAAATAATTTTTTACTGTCGCAAATTGTAATTGCGCCAGGGATTACCTTTTCTATAGTAAATTTTGCAAAAAATAATTTTTTACTGTCGCAAATTTTAATTACCGCCAGGGATTGCCTGTTCTATAATAAATTATTCAAAAAATAATTTTCTACTGTCGCAAATTTTAAATATCCCAGGGATTGACTTTTCTATAGTAAATTATTCAAAAAATAATTTTTTACTGTCGCAAATTTTAAGTGCGCCAGGGATTGCCTTTTCTATAGTAAATTATTCAAAAAAATAATTTTCTACTGTCGCAAATTTTAATTACGCCAGGGATTGCCTTTTCTATAGTAAATTATTCAAAAAATAATTTTTTATTGTCGCAAATTTTAAGTGCGTCAGGGATTGCCTTTCCTATAGTAAATTATTCAAAAAATAATTTTTTACTGTCGCAAATTTTAATTACGCCAGGGATTGCCTTTTCTATAGTAAATTATTCAAAAAATAATTTTTTACTCTCGCAAATTTCAATTTCGCCAGGTAAATTTTTCACAAATTAATTTTTTTACTGTCGCAAATTTTAAATACGCCAGGGATTGCCTTTTCTACAGTAAATTTTTCAAAAAATAATTTTCTACTGTCGCAAATTTTAAATATCCCAGGGATTGCCTTTTCTATAGTAAATTTCTCACAAATTAATTTTTTACTGTCGCAAATTTTAATTGCGCCAGGGATTGCCTTTTCTATAGTAAATTATTCAAAAAATAATTTTTTACTCTCGCAAATTTCAATTTCGCCAGGTAAATTTTTCACAAATTAATTTTTTTACTGTCGCAAATTTTAACTACGCCAGGGATTGCCTTTTCTACAGTAAATTTTTCAAAAAATAATTTTCTACTGTCGCAAATTTTAAATATCCCAGGGGTTGCCTTTTCTATAGTAAATTTCTCACAAATTAATTTTTTACTGTCGCAAATTTTAATTGCGCCAGGGATTGCCTTTTCTATAGTTAATTATTCAGAAAATAATTTTTTACTGTCATAAATTGTAATTGCGCCAGGGATTACCTTTTCTATAGTAAATTTTGCAAAAAATAATTTTTTATTGTCGCAAATTTTAATTACGCCAGGGATTGCCTTTTCTACAGTAAATTTTTCAAAAAATAATTTTCTACTCTCGCAAATTTTATATATCCCAGGGATTGCCTTTTCTATAGTAAATTTCTCACAAATTAATTTTTTACTGTCGCAAACTTTAATTGCGCCAGGGATTGCCTTTTCTATAGTAAATTATTCAAAAAATAATTTTATAATGTCGCAAATTTTAATTACGCCAGGGATTGCCTTTTCTATAGTAAATTATTCAAAAAATAATTTTTTACTGTCGCAAATTTTAAGTGAGCCAGGGATTGCCTTTTCTATAGTAAATTATTCAAAAATTAATTTTATACTGTCGCAAATTTTAATTGCGCCAGGGATTGCCTTCTCTATAGTAAATTATTCAAAAAATAATTTTCTACTGTCGCAAATTTTAATTGCGCCAGGGATTGCCTTTTCTATAGTAAATTATTCAAAAAATAATTTTCTATTGTCGCAAATTTTAAATACGCCAGGGATTGCCTGTTCTATAGTAAATTTTGCAAAAAAATAATTTTTTTCTGTCGCAAATTGTAATTGCGCCAGGGATTACCTTTTCTATAGTAAATTTTGCAAAAAATAATTTTTTACTGTCGCAAATTTTAATTACGCCAGGGATTGCCTTTTCTACAGTAAATTTTTCAAAAATTAATTTTATACTGTCGCAAATTTTAAATACGCCAGGGATTGCCTTTTCTATAGTAAATTTTTCAAAAAATAATTTTTTACTGTCGCAAATTTTAAATACGCCAGGGATTGCCTTTTCTATTGTAAATTTTTCAAAAAATAATTTTTTACTGTCGCAAATTTTAATTGCGCCAGGGATTGCCTTTTCTATAGTAAATTATTCAAAAAATAATTTTTTACTGTCGCAAATTGTAATTGCGCCAGGGATTACCTTTTCTATAGTAAATTTTGCAAAAAATAATTTTTTACTGTCGCAAATTTTAATTACGCCAGGGATTGCCTGTTCTATAATAAATTATTCAAAAAATAATTTTCTACTGTCGCAAATTTTAAATATCCCAGGGATTGACTTTTCTATAGTAAATTATTCAAAAAATAATTTTTTACTGTCGCAAATTTTAAGTGCGCCAGGGATTGCCTTTTCTATAGTAAATTATTCAAAAAATAATTTTCTACTGTCGCAAATTTTAATTACGCCAGGGATTGCCTTTTCTATAGTAAATTATTCAAAAAATAATTTTTTATTGTCGCAAATTTTAAGTGCGTCAGGGATTGCCTTTCCTATATTAAATTATTCAAAAATTAATTTTTTACTGTCGCAAATTTTAATTACGCCAGGGATTGCCTTTTCTATAGTAAATTATTCAAAAAATAATTTTTTACTCTCGCAAATTTCAATTTCGCCAGGTAAATTTTTCACAAATTAATTTTTTACTGTCGCGAATTTCAAATACGCCAGGGATTGCCTTTTCTAAAGTAAATTATTCAAAAAATAATTTTCTACTCTCGCAAATTTTAATTACGCCAGGGATTGCCTTTTCTATAGTAAATTATTCAAAAAATAATTTTATACTGTCGCAAATTTTAATTGCGCCAGGGATTGCCGTTTCTATAGTAAATTATTCAAAAAATAATTTTTTACTGTCGCAAATTTTAAGTGCGCAAGGGATTGCCTTTTCTATAGTAAATTATTCAAAAAATAATTTTCTACTGTCGCAAATTTTAAATACGCCAGGGATTGCCTTTTCTATAGTAAATTATTCAAAAAATAATTTTTTATTGTCGCAAATTTTAAGTGCGCCAGGGATTGCCTTTTCTATAGTAAATTATTCAAAAAATAATTTTCTACTGTCGCAAATTTTAATTACGCCAGGGATTGCCTTTTCTATAGTAAATTATTCAAAAAATAATTTTTTACTGTCGCAAATTTTAAGTGCGCCAGGGATTGCCTTTTCTATTGTAAATTATTCAAAAAATTATTTTCAACTGTCGCAAATTCTAATTGCGCCAGGGATTGCCTTTTCTATAGTAAATTATTCAAAAAATAATTTTTTACTGTCGCAAATTTTAAATATCCCAGGGATTGCCTTTTCTATAGTAAATTATTCAAAAAATAATTTTCTACTGTCGCAAATTTTAAGTGCGCCAGGGATTGCCTTTTCTATAGTAAATTATTCAAAAAATAATTTCTTACTGTCGCAAATTTAATTGCGCCAGGGATTGCCTTTTCTATAGTAAATTATTCAAAAAATAATTTTTTACTGTCGCAAATTTTAAGTGCGCAAGGGATTGCCTTTTCTATAGTAAATTATTCAAAAAATAATTTTCTACTGTCGCAAATTTTAAATACGCCAGGGATTGCCTTTTCTATAGTAAATTATTCAAAAAATAATTTTTTATTGTCGCAAATTTTAAGTGCGCCAGGGATTGCCTTTTCTATAGTAAATTATTCAAAAAATAATTTCTTACTGTCGCAAATTTTAATTGCGCCAGGGATTGCCTTTTCTATAGTAAATTATTCAAAAAATAATTTTTTACTGTCGCAAATTTTAAGTGCGCAAGGGATTGCCTTTTCTATAGTAAATTATTCAAAAAATAATTTTCTACTGTCGCAAATTTTAAATACGCCAGGGATTGCCTTTTCTATAGTAAATTATTCAAAAAATAATTTTTACTGTCGCAAATTTTAAGTGCGCCAGGGATTGCCTTTTCTATAGTAAATTTCTCACAAATTAATTTTTTACTGTCGCAAATTTTAATTGCGCCAGGGATTGCCTTTTCTATAGTAAATTATTCAAAAAATAATTTTTTACTCTCGCAAATTTCAATTTCGCCAGGTAAATTTTTCACAAATTAATTTTTTTACTGTCGCAAATTTTAATTACGCCAGGGATTGCCTTTTCTACAGTAAATTTTTCAAAAAATAATTTTCTACTGTCGCAAATTTTAAATATCCCAGGGGTTGCCTTTTCTATAGTAAATTTCTCACAAATTAATTTTTTACTGTCGCAAATTTTAATTGCGCCAGGGATTGCCTTTTCTATAGTTAATTATTCAGAAAATAATTTTTTACTGTCGCAAATTGTAATTGCGCCAGGGATTACCTTTTCTATAGTAAATTTTACAAAAAATAATTTTTTATTGTCGCAAATTTTAATTACGCCAGGATTGCCTTTTCTACAGTAAATTTTTCAAAAAATAATTTTCTACTCTCGCAAATTTATATATCCCAGGGATTGCCTTTTCTATAGTAAATTTCTCACAAATTAATTTTTTACTGTCGCAAACTTTAATTGCGCCAGGGATTGCCTTTTCTATAGTAAATTATTCAAAAAATAATTTTATAATGTCGCAAATTTTAATTACGCCAGGGATTGCCTTTTCTATAGTAAATTATTCAAAAAATAATTTTTTACTGTCGCAAATTTTAAGTGCGCCAGGGATTGCCTTTTCTATAGTAAATTATTCAAAAATTAATTTTATACTGTCGCAAATTTTAATTGCGCCAGGGATTGCCCTTCTCTATAGTAAATTATTCAAAAAATAATTTTTCTACTGTCGCAAATTTTAATTGAGCCAGGGATTGCCTTTTCTATAGTAAATTATTCAAAAAATAATTTTCTATTGTCGCAAATTTTAAATACGCCAGGGATTGCCTGTTCTATAGTAAATTTTGCAAAAAAATAATTTTTTTACTGTCGCAATTTGTAATTGCGCCAGGGATTACCTTTTCTATAGTAAATTTTGCAAAAAATAATTTTTTACTGTCGCAAATTTTAATTACGCCAGGGATTGCCTTTTCTACAGTAAATTTTTCAAAAATTAATTTTATACTGTCGCAAATTTTAAATACGCCAGGGATTGCCTTTTCTATAGTAAATTTTTCAAAAAATAATTTTTTACTGTCGCAAATTTTAAATACGCCAGGGATTGCCTTTTCTATAGTAAATTTTTCAAAAAATAATTTTTTACTGTCGCAAATTTTAATTGCGCCAGGGATTGCCTTTTCTATAGTAAATTATTCAAAAAATAATTTTTTACTGTCGCAAATTGTAATTGCGCCAGGGATTACCTTTTCTATAGTAAATTTTGCAAAAATAATTTTTACTGTCGCAAATTTTAATTACGCCAGGGATTGCCTGTTCTATAATAAATTATTCAAAAAATAATTTTATACTGTCGCAAATTTTAATTACGCCAGGGATTGCCTTTTCTATAGTAAATTATTCAAAAAATAATTTTCTACTGTCGCAAATTTTAATTGCGCCAGGGATTGCCTTTTCTACAGTAAATTTTTCAAAAATAATTTTCTACTGTCGCAAATTTTAATTGCGCCAGGGATTGCCTTTTCTACAGTAAATTTTTCAAAAATTAATTTTATACTGTCGCAAATTTTAAATACGCCAGGGATTGCCTTTTCTATAGTAAATTATTCAAAAAATAATTTTTTACTGTCGCAAATTTTAAGTGCGCCAGGGATTGCCTTTTCTATAGTAAATTATTCAAAAAATAATTTTCAACTGTCGCAAATTTTAATTGCGCCAGGGATTGCCTGTTCTATAATAAATTATTCAAAAAATAATTTTTTACTGTCGCAAATTGTAATTGCGCCAGGGATTACCTTTTCTATAGTAAATTATTCAAAAAATAATTTTTTACTGTCGCAAATTTTAATTACGCCAGGGATTGCCTGTTCTATAATAAATTATTCAAAAAATAATTTTATACTGTCGCAAATTTTAATTACGCCAGGGATTGCCTTTTCTATAGTAAATTATTCAAAAAATAATTTTTTACTGTCGCAAATTGTAATTGCGCCAGGGATTACCTTTTCTATAGTAAATTTTGCAAAAAATAATTTTTTTACTGTCGCAAATTTTAATTACGCCAGGGATTGCCTGTTCTATAATAAATTATTCAAAAAATAATTTTATACTGTCGCAAATTTTAATTACGCCAGGGATTGCCTTTTCTATAGTAAATTTTTCAAAAAATAATTTTTTACTGTCGCAAATTTTAAGTGCGCCAGAGATTGCCTTTTCTATAGTAAATTATTCAAAAAATAATTTTTTACTGTCGGAAATTTAAATACGCCAGGGATTGCATTTTCTATAGTAAATTATTCAAAAAATAATTTTCTACTCTCGCAAACTTTAATTACGCCAGGGATTGCCTTTTCTATAGTAAATTATTCAAAAAATAATTTTTTACTGTCGCAAATTTTAAGTGCGCCAGG
Source organism: Dioctria linearis (assembly GCA_963930735.1). NCBI lineage: Eukaryota > Metazoa > Arthropoda > Insecta > Diptera > Asilidae > Dioctria > Dioctria linearis. Next base: position 190,488 of record CAWVNZ010002585.1, on the reverse strand, counting down.
GATTGCCTTTTCTATAGTAAATTATTCAAAAAATAATTTTTTACTATCGCAAGTTTTAATTGCGCCAGGGATTGCCTTTTCTACAGTAAATTTATCAAAAACTAATTTTTTACTGTCGCAAATTTTAATTACGCCAGGGATTGTCTTTTCTATAGTAAATTATTCAAAAAATAATTTTCAACTGTCGCAAATTTTAATTAAGCCAGGGATTGCCTTTTCTATAGTAAATTATTCAAAAAATAATTTTATACTGTCGCAAATTTTAATTACGCCAGGGATTGCCTTTTCTATAGTAAATTATTCAAAAAATAATTTTAAACTGTCGCAAATTTTAATTACGCCAGGGGATTGCCTTTTCTATAGTAAATTTTGCAAAAAATAATTTTATACTGTCGCAAATTTCAAGTGCGCCAGGGATTGCGTTTTCTATAGTAAATTATTCAAAAAATAATTTTTTACTGTCGCAAATTTTAATTGCGCCAGGGACTGCCTTTTCTACAGTATATTTTTCAAAATATTAATTTTTTACTGTCGCAAATTTTAAATACGCCAGGGATTGCCTTTTCTATAGTAAATTATTCAAAAAATAATTTTCTACTGTCGCAAATTTTAAATACGCCAGGGATTGCCTTTTCTATAGTAAATTATTCAAAAAATAATTTTTTACTGTCGCAAATTTTAAGTGCGCCAGGGATTGCCTTTTCTATAGTAAATTATTCAAAAAATAATTTTTTACTGTCGCAAATTTTAATTACGCCAGGGATTGCCTTTTCTATAGTAAATTATTCAAAAAATAATTTTTTACTCTCGCAAATTTCAATTTCGCCCGGTAAATTTTTCACAAATTAATTTTTTACTGTCGCAAATTTTAAATACGCCAGGGATTGCCTTTTCTATAGTAAAATTATTCAAAAAATAATTTTCTAGGGTCGCAAATTTTAATTACGCCAGGGATTGCCTTTTCTATAGTAAATTATTCAAAAAATAATTTTATACTGTCGCAAATTTTAAATACGCCAGGGATTGCCTTTTCTATAGTAAATTATTCAAAAAATAATTTTTTACTGTCGCAAATTTTAAGTGCGCCATGGATTGCCTTTTCTATAGTAAATTATTCAAAAAATAATTTTCAACTGTCGCAAATTTTAATTGCGCCAGGGATTGCCTTTTCTATAGTAAATTATTCAAAAAATAATTTTTTTACTGTCGCAAATTTTAAGTGCGCCAGGGATTGCCTTTTCTATAGTAAATTATTCAAAAAATAATTTTTTACTGTCGCAAATTTTAAATACGCCAGGGATTGCCTTTTCTACAGTAAATTATTCAAAAAATAATTTTTTACTGTCGCAAATTTAAGTGCGCCAGGGATTGCCTTTTCTATAGTAAATTATTCAAAAAATAATTTTCAACTGTCGCAAATTTTAATTACGCCAGGGATTGCTTTTCTATAGTAAATTGTTCAAAAAATAATTTTCTACTGTCGCAAATTTTAAATATCCCAGAGATTGCCTTTTCTATAGTAAATTATTCAAAAAATAGTTTTTTACTGTCGCAAATTTTAAATACGCCAGGGATTGCCTTTTCTATAGTAAATTATTCAAAAAATAATTTTTTACTGTCGCAAATTTCAAATCCGCCAGGGATTGCCTTTTCTATAGTAAATTATTCAAAAAATAATTTTTTACTGTCGCAAATTGTAATTGCGCCAGGGATTACCTTTTCTATAGTAAATTTTGCAAAAAATAATTTTTTACTGTCGCAAATTTTAATTACGCCAGGGATTGCCTGTTCTATAATAAATTACTCAAAAAATAATTTTATACTGTCGCAAATTTTAATTACGCCAGGGATTGCCTTTTCTATAGTAAATTATTCAAAAAATAATTTTCTACTGTCGCAAATTTTAATTGCGCCAGGGATTGCCTTTTCTACAGTAAATTTTTCAAAAAATAATTTTCTACTGTCGCAAATTTTAATTGCGCCAGGGATTGCCTTTTCTACAGTAAATTTTTCAAAAATTAATTTTATATTGTCGCAAATTTTAAATACGCCAGGGATTGCCTTTTCTATAGTAAATTATTCAAAAAATAATTTTTTACTGTCGCAAATTTTAAGTGCGCCAGGGATTGCCTTTTCTATAGTAAATTATTCAAAAAATAATTTTCAACTGTCGCAAATTTTAATTGCGCCAGGGATTGCCTTTTCTATAGTAAATTTTTCAAAAAATAATTTTTTACTGTCGCAAATTTTAAGTGCGCCAGAGATTGCCTTTTCTATAGTAAATTATTCAAAAAATAATTTTTTACTGTCGCAAATTTTAAATACGCCAGGGATTGCATTTTCTATAGTAAATTATTCAAAAAATAATTTTCTACTCTCGCAAACTTTAATTACGCCAGGGATTGCCTTTTCTATAGTAAATTATTCAAAAAATAATTTTTTACTGTCGCAAATTTTAAGTGCGCCAGGGATTGCCTTTTCTATAGTAAATTATTCAAAAAATAATTTTTTACTATCGCAAGTTTTAATTGCGCCAGGGATTGCCTTTTCTACAGTAAATTTATCAAAAACTAATTTTTTACTGTCGCAAATTTTAATTACGCCAGGGATTGTCTTTTCTATAGTAAATTATTCAAAAAATAATTTTCAACTGTCGCAAATTTTAATTAAGCCAGGGATTGCCTTTTCTATAGTAAATTATTCAAAAAATAATTTTATACTGTCGCAAATTTTAATTACGCCAGGGATTGCCTTTTCTATAGTAAATTATTCAAAAAATAATTTTAAACTGTCGCAAATTTTAATTACGCCAGGGATTGCCTTTTCGATAGTAAATTTTGCAAAAAATAATTTTATACTGTCGCAAATTTTAAGTGCGCCAGGGTTTGCGTTTTCTATAGTAAATTATTCAAAAAATAATTTTTTACTGTCGCAAATTTTAATTGCGCCAGGGATTGCCTTTTCTACAGTATATTTTTCAAAATATTAATTTTTTACTGTCGCAAATTTTAAATACGCCAGGGATTGCCTTTTCTATAGTAAATTATTCAAAAAATAATTTTCTACTGTCGCAAATTTTAAATACGCCAGGGATTGCCTTTTCTATAGTAAATTATTCAAAAAATAATTTTTTACTGTCGCAAATTTTAAGTGCGCCAGGGATTGCCTTTTCTATAGTAAATTATTCAAAAAATAATTTTTTACTCTCGCAAATTTCAATTTCGCCAGGTAAATTTTTCACAAATTAATTTTTTACTGTCGCAAATTTTAAATACGCCAGGGATTGCCTTTTCTATAGTAAATTATTCAAAAAATAATTTTCTAGGGTCGCAAATTTTAATTACGCCAGGGATTGCCTTTTCTATAGTAAATTATTCAAAAAATAATTTTATACTGTCGCAAATTTTAAATACGCCAGGGATTGCCTTTTCTATAGTAAATTATTCAAAAAATAATTTTTTACTGTCGCAAATTTTAAGTGCGCCATGGATTGCCTTTTCTATAGTAAATTATTCAAAAAATAATTTTCAACTGTCGCAAATTTTAATTGCGCCAGGGATTGCCTTTTCTATAGTAAATTATTCAAAAAATAATTTTTTACTGTCGCAAATTTTAAGTGCGCCAGGGATTGCCTTTTCTATAGTAAATTATTCAAAAAACAATTTTTTACTGTCGCAAATTTTAAATACGCCAGGGATTGCCTTTTCTACAGTAAATTATTCAAAAAATAATTTTTTACTGTCGCAAATTTAAGTGCGCCAGGGATTGCCTTTTCTATAGTAAATTATTCAAAAAATAATTTTCAACTGTCGCAAATTTTAATTACGCCAGGGATTGCCATTTCTATAGTAAATTGTTCAAAAAATAAATTCTACTGTCGCAAATTTTAAATATCCCAGAGATTGCCTTTTCTATAGTAAATTATTCAAAAAATATTTTTTTACTGTCGCAAATTTTAAATACGCCAGGGATTGCCTTTTCTATAGTAAATTATTCAAAAAATAATTTTTTACTGTCGCAAATTTCAAATCCGCCAGGGATTGCCTTTTCTATAGTAAATTATTCAAAAAATAATTTTTTACTGTCGCAAATTTTAATTGCGCCAGGTATTGCCTTTTCTTCAGTAAATTTTGCAAAAAATAATTTTTTACTGTCGCAAATTTTAATTGCGCCAGGGATTGCCTTTTCTATAGTAAACTTTTCAAAAAATAATTTTCTACTGTCGCAAATTTTAATTGCGCCAGGGATTGCCTTTTCTATAGTAAATTATTCAAAAAATAATTTTTTACTGTCGCAAATTTTAAGTGCGCCAGGGATTGCCTTTTCTGTAGTAAATCATTCAAAAAATAATTTTTTACTGTCGCAAATTTTAATTACGCCAGGGATTGCCTTTTCTATAGTAAATTATTCAAAAAATAATTTTTTACTCTCGCAAATTACAATTTCGCCAGGTAAATTTTTCACAAATTAATTTTTTACTGTCGAAAATTTTAAATACGCCAGGGATTGCCTTTTCTATAGTAAATTATTCAAGAAATAATTTTCTACTGTTGCAAATTTTAATTACGCCAGGGATTGCCTTTTCTATAGTAAATTATTCAAAAAATAATTTTATACTGTCGCAAATTTTAATTACGCCAGGGATTGCCTTTTCTATAGTAAATTATGCAAAAACTAATTTTATACTGTCGCAAATTTTAATCACGCCAGGGGCTGCCTTTTCTATAGTAAATTATTTTAAAAAAATAATTTTCTACTGTCGCAAATTTCAAATACGCCAGGGATTGCCTTTTCTATAGTAAATTATTCAAAAAATAATTTTTTACTGTCGCAAATTTTAAGTGCGCCAGGGATTGCCTTTTCTATAGTAAATTATTCAAAAAATAATTTTCAACTGTCGCAAATTTTAATTACGCCAGGGATTGGCTTTTCTATAGTAAATTATTCAAAAAATAATTTTTTACTGTCGCAAATTTTAATTACGCCAGGGATTGCCTTTTCTATAGTAAATTATTCAAAAAATAATTTTATACTGTCGCAAATTTTAAGTGCGCCAGGGATTGCCTTTTCTATAGTAAATTTTGCATAATTTTCTACTGTCGCAAATTTTAATTACGCCAGGGATTGCCTTTTCTATAGTAAATTATTCAAAAAATAATTTTATACTGTCGCAAATTTGAATTACGCCAGGGATTGCCTTTTCTATAGTAAATTATTCAAAAAATAATTTTCAACTGTCGCAAATTTTAATTACGCCAGGGATTGCCTTTTCTATAGTAAATTATTCAAAAAATAATTTTCTACTGTCGCAAATTTTAATTACGCCAGGGATTGCCTTTTCTATAGTAAATTATTCAAAAAATAATTTTTTACTGTCGCAAATTTTAATTGCGCCAGGGATTGCCTTTTCTATAGTAAATTATTCAAAAAATAATTTCTTACTGTCGCAAATTTTAAATACGCTAGGGATTGCCTTTTCTATAGTAAATTATTCAACAAATAATTTTCAACTGTCGCAAATTTTAAGTGCGCCAGGGATTGCCTTTTCTATAGTAAATTATTCAAAAAATAATTTTCTACTGTCGCAAATTTTAATTACGCCAGGGATTGCCTTTTCTATAGTAAATTATTCAAAAAATAATTTTTTGCTGTCGCAAATTTTAAATACGCCAGGGATTGCCTTTTCTATAGTAAATTATTCAAAAAATAATTTTTTACTGTCGCAAATTTTAAATACGCCAGGGATTGCCTCTTCTATAGTAAATTATTAAAAAAATAATTTTCTACAGTCGCAAATTTTAATTACGCCAGGGATTGCCTTTTCTATAGTAAATTATTCAAAAAATAATTTTATACTGTCGCAAATTTTAAATACGCCAGGGATTGCCTTTTCTATAGTAAATTATTCAAAAAATATTTTTTTACTATCGCAAATTTTAATTACGCCAGGGATTGCCTTTTCTATAGCAAATTTTGCAAAAAAATAATTTTTTACTGTCGCAAATTTTAAATATCCCAGGGATTGCCTTTTCTATAGTAAATTTCTCACAAAATAATTTTCTACTGTCGCAAATTTTAAATATCCCAGGGATTGCCTTTTCTATAGTAAATTATTCAAAAAATAATTTTATACTGTCGCAAATTTCAAATCCGCCAGGGATTGCCTTTTCTATAGTAAATTATTCAAAAAATAATTTTCAACTGTCGCAAATTTTAATTACGCCAGGGATTGCCTTTTCTATAGTAAATTATTCAAAAAATAATTTTTTACTGTCGCAAATTGTAATTGCGCCAGGGATTGCCTTTTCTATAGTAAATTATTCAAAAAATAATTTTTTTGACTGTCGCAAATTTTAAATACGCCAGGGATTGCCTTTTCTATAGTAAATTATTCAAAAAATAATTTTTTACTATCGCAAATTTCAAATCCGCCAGGGATTGCCTTTTCTATAGTAAATTATTCAAAAAATAATTTTCTACTGTTGCAAATTTTAATTACGCCAGGGATTGCCTTTTCTATAGTAAATTTTGCAAAAAAATAATTTTCTACTGTCGCAAATTTTAAATATCCCAGGGATTGCCTTTTCTATAGTAAATTATTCAAAAAATAATTTTTTACTGTCGCAAATTTTAAGTGCGCCAGGGATTGCCTTTTCTATTGTAAATTATTCAAAAAATTATTTTCAACTGTCGCAAATTCTAATTGCGCCAGGGATTGCCTTTTCTATAGTAAATTATTCAAAAAATAATTTTTTTACTGTCGCAAATTTTAAATACGCCAGGGATTGCCTCTTCTATAGTAAATTATTAAAAAAATAATTTTCTACAGTCGCAAATTTTAATTACGCCAGGGATTGCCTTTTCTATAGTAAATTATTCAAAAAATAATTTTATACTGTCGCAAATTTTAAATACGCCAGGGATTGCCTTTTCTATAGTAAATTATTCAAAAAATATTTTTTTACTATCGCAAATTTTAATTACGCCAGGGATTGCCTTTTCTATAGCAAATTTTGCAAAAAAATAATTTTTTACTGTCGCAAATTTTAAATATCCCAGGGATTGCCTTTTCTATAGTAAATTTCTCACAAAATAATTTTCTACTGTCGCAAATTTTAAATATCCCAGGGATTGCCTTTTCTATAGTAAATTATTCAAAAAATAATTTTATACTGTCTCAAATTTCAAATCCGCCAGGGATTGCCTTTTCTATAGTAAATTATTCAAAAAATAATTTTCAACTGTCGCAAATTTTAATTACGCCAGGGATTGCCTTTTCTATAGTAAATTATTCAAAAAATAATTTTTTACTGTCGCAAATTGTAATTGCGCCAGGGATTGCCTTTTCTATAGTAAATTATTCAAAAAATAATTTTTTTGACTGTCGCAAATTTTAAATACGCCAGGGATTGCCTTTTCTATAGTAAATTATTCAAAAAATAATTTTTTACTATCGCAAATTTCAAATCCGCCAGGGATTGCCTTTTCTATAGTAAATTATTCAAAAAATAATTTCCTACTGTCGCAAATTTTAATCGCGCCAGGGATTGCCTTTTCTACAGTAAATTTTTCAAAAAATAATTTTCTATTGTCGCAAATTTTAATTGCGCCAGGGATTGCCTTTTCTACAGTAAATTTTTCAAAAATTAATTTTATACTGTCGCAAATTTTAAATACGCCAGGGATTGCCTTTTCTATAGTAAATTATTCAAAAAATAATTTTTTACTGTCGCAAATTTTAAGTGCGCCAGGGATTGCCTTTTCTATTGTAAATTATTCAAAAAATTATTTTCAACTGTCGCAAATTCTAATTGCACCAGGGATTGCCTTTTCTATAGTAAATTATTCAAAAAATAATTTTTTACTGTCGCAAATTTTAAATATACCAGGGATTGCCTTTTCTATAGTAAATTATTCAAAAAATAATTTTCTACTGTCGCAAATTTTAAGTGCGCCAGGGATTGCCTTTTCTATAGTAAATTATTCAAAAAATAATTTCTTACTGTCGCAAATTTTAATTGCGCCAGGGATTGCCTTTTCTATAGTAAATTATTCAAAAAATAATTTTTTACTGTCGCAAATTTTAAGTGCGCAAGGGATTGCCTTTTCTAAAGTAAATTATTCAAAAAATAATTTTCTACTGTCGCAAATTTTAAATACGCCAGGGACTGCCTTTTCTATAGTAAATTATTCAAAAAATAATTTTTTACTGTCGCAAATTTTAAGTGCGCCAGGGATTGCCTTTTCTATAGTAAATTATTCAAAAAATAATTTTTTACTGTCGCAAATTTTAATTACGCCAGGGATTGCCTTTTCTATAGTAAATTATTCAAAAAATAATTTTTTACTCTCGCAAATTTCAATTTCGCCAGGTAAATTTTTCACAAATTAATTTTTTTACTGTCGCAAATTTTAAATACGCCAGGGATTGCCTTTTCTACAGTAAATTTTTCAAAAAAATAATTTTCTACTGTCGCAAATTTTAAATATCCCAGGGGTTGCCTTTTCTATAGTAAATTTCTCACAAATTAATTTTTTACTGTCGCAAATTTTAATTGCGCCAGGGATTGCCTTTCCTATAGTTAATTATTCAGAAAATAATTTTTTACTGTCGCAAATTGTAATTGCGCCAAGGATTACCTTTTCTATAGTAAATTTTGCAAAAAATAATTTTTTACTGTCGCAAATTTTAATTACGCCAGGGATTGCCTTTTCTACAGTAAATTTTTCAAAAAATAATTTTCTACTCTCGCAAATTTTATGTATCCCAGGGATTGCCTTTTCTATAGTAAATTTCTCACAAATTAATTTTTTACTGTCGCAAACTTTAATTGCGCCAGGGATTGCCTTTTCTATAGTAAATTATTCAAAAAATAATTTTATACTGTCGCAAATTTTAATTACGCCAGGGATTGCCTTTTCTATAGTAAATTATTCAAAAAATAATTTTTTACTGTCGCAAATTTTAAGTGCGCCAGGGATTGCCTTTTCTATAGTAAATTATTCAAAAATTAATTTTATACTGTCGCAAATTTTAATTGCGCCAGGGATTGCCTTCTCTATAGTAAATTATTCAAAAAATAATTTTCTACTGTCGCAAATTTTAATTGCGCCAGGGATTGCCTTTTCTATAGTAAATTATTCAAAAAATAATTTTCTATTGTCGCAAATTTTAAATACGCCAGGGATTGCCTTTTCTATAGTAAATTTTGCAAAAAAATAATTTTTTACTGTCGCAAATTGTAATTGCGCCAGGGATTACCTTTTCTATAGTAAATTTTGCAAAAAATAATTTTTTACTGTCGCAAATTTTAATTACGCCAGGGATTGCCTTTTCTACAGTAAATTTTTCAAAAATTAATTTTATACTGTCGCAAATTTTAAATACGCCAGGGATTGCCTTTTCTATAGTAAATTTTTCAAAAAATAATTTTTTACTGTCGCAAATTTTAAATACGCCAGGGATTGCCTTTTCTATAGTAAATTTTTCAAAAAATAATTTTTTACTGTCGCAAATTTTAATTGCGCCAGGGATTGCCTTTTCTATAGTAAATTATTCAAAAAATAATTTTTTACTGTCGCAAATTTTAATTGCGCCAGGGATTGCCTTTTCTATAGTAAATTATTCAAAAAATAATTTTCAACTGTCGCAAATTTTAATTGCGCCAGGGATTGCCTTTTCTATAGTAAATTTTTCAAAAAATAATTTTTTACTGTCGCAAATTTTAAGTGCGCCAGAGATTGCCTTTTCTATAGTAAATTATTCAAAAAATAATTTTTTACTGTCGCAAATCTTAAATACGCCAGGGATTGCCTTTTCTATAGTAAATTATTCAAAAAATAATTTTCTACTCTCGCAAACTTTAATTACGCCAGGGATTGCCTTTTCTATAGTAAATTATTCAAAAAATAATTTTTTACTGTCGCAAATTTTAAGTGCGCCAGGGATTGCCTTTTCTATAGTAAATTATTCAAAAAATAATTTTTTACTATCGCAAGTTTTAATTGCGCCAGGGATTGCCTTTTATACAGTAAATTTTTCAAAAACTAATTTTTTACTGTCGCAAATTTTAATTACGCCAGGGATTGTCTTTTCTATAGTAAATTATTCAAAAAATTATTTTCAACTGTCGCAAATTTTAATTAAGCCAGGGATTGCCTTTTCTATAGTAAATTATTCAAAAAATAATTTTATACTGTCGCAAATTTTAATTACGCCAGGGATTGCCTTTTCTATAGTAAATTATTCAAAAAATAATTTTAAACTGTCGCAAATTTTAATTACGCCAGGGATTGCCTTTTCTATAGTAAATTTTGCAAAATATAATTTTATACTGTCGCAAATTTTAAGTGCGCCAGGGATTGCGTTTTCTATAGTAAATTATTCAAAAAATAATTTTTTACTGTCGCAAATTTTAATTGCGCCAGGGATTGCCTTTTCTACAGTATATTTTTCAAAATATTAATTTTTTACTGTCGCAAATTTTAAATACGCCAGGGATTGCCTTTTCTATAGTAAATTATTCAAAAAATAATTTTCTACTGTCGCAAATTTTAAATACGCCAGGGATTGCCTTTTCTATAGTAAATTATTCAAAAAATAATTTTTTACTGTCGCAAATTTTAAGTGCGCCAGGTATTGCCTTTTCTATAGTAAATTATTCAAAAAATAATTTCTTACTGTCGCAAATTTTAAATACGCTAGGGATTGCCTTTTCTATAGTAAATTATTCAACAAATAATTTTCAACTGTCGCAAATTTTAAGTGCGCCAGGGATTGCCTTTTCTATAGTAAATTATTCAAAAAATAATTTTCTACTGTCGCAAATTTTAATTACGCCAGGGATTGCCTTTTCTATAGTAAATTATTCAAAAAATAATTTTTTGCTGTCGCAAATTTTAAATACGCCAGGGATTGCCTTTTCTATAGTAAATTATTCAAAAAATAATTTTTTACTGTCGCAAATTTTAAATACGCCAGGGATTGCCTCTTCTATAGTAAATTATTAAAAAAATAATTTTCTACAGTCGCAAATTTTAATTACGCCAGGGATTGCCTTTTCTATAGTAAATTATTCAAAAAATAATTTTATACTGTCGCAAATTTTAAATACGCCAGGGATTGCCTTTTCTATAGTAAATTATTCAAAAAATATTTTTTTACTATCGCATATTTTAATTACGCCAGGGATTGCCTTTTCTATAGCAAATTTTGCAAAAAAATAATTTTTTACTGTCGCAAATTTTAAATATCCCAGGGATTGCCTTTTCTATAGTAAATTTCTCACAAAATAATTTTCTACTGTCACAAATTTTAAATATCCCAGGGATTGCCTTTTCTATAGTAAATTATTCAAAAAATAATTTTATACTGTCGCAAATTTCAAATCCGCCAGGGATTGCCTTTTCTATAGTAAATTATTCAAAAAATAATTTTCAACTGTCGCAAATTTTAATTACGCCAGGGATTGCCTTTTCTATAGTAAATTATTCAAAAAATAATTTTTTACTGTCGCAAATTGTAATTGCGCCAGGGATTGCCTTTTCTATAGTAAATTATTCAAAAAATAATTTTTTTGACTGTCGCAAATTTTAAATACGCCAGGGATTGCCTTTTCTATAGTAAATTATTCAAAAAATAATTTTTTACTATCGCAAATTTCAAATCCGCCAGGGATTGCCTTTTCTATAGTAAATTATTCAAAAAATAATTTTCTACTGTTGCAAATTTTAATTACGCCAGGGATTGCCTTTTCTATAGTAAATTTTGCAAAAAAATAATTTTCTACTGTCGCAAATTTTAAATATCCCAGGGATTGCCTTTTCTATAGTAAATTATTCAAAAAATAATTTTTTACTGTCGCAAATTTTAAGTGCGCCAGGGATTGCCTTTTCTATTGTAAATTATTCAAAAAATTATTTTCAACTGTCGCAAATTCTAATTGCGCCAGGGATTGCCTTTTCTATAGTAAATTATTCAAAAAATAATTTTTTACTGTCGCAAATTTTAAATACGCCAGGGATTGCCTCTTCTATAGTAAATTATTAAAAAAATAATTTTCTACAGTCGCAAATTTTAATTACGCCAGGGATTGCCTTTTCTATAGTAAATTATTCAAAAAATAATTTTATACTGTCGCAAATTTTAAATACGCCAGGGATTGCCTTTTCTATAGTAAATTATTCAAAAAATATTTTTTTACTATCGCAAATTTTAATTACGCCAGGGATTGCCTTTTCTATAGCAAATTTTGCAAAAAAATAATTTTTTACTGTCGCAAATTTTAAATATCCCAGGGATTGCCTTTTCTATAGTAAATTTCTCACAAAATAATTTTCTACTGTCGCAAATTTTAAATATACCAGGGATTGCCTTTTCTATAGTAAATTATTCAAAAAATAATTTTATACTGTCTCAAATTTCAAATCCGCCAGGGTTTGCCTTTTCTATAGTAAATTATTCAAAAAATAATTTTCAACTGTCGCAAATTTTAATTACGCCAGGGATTGCCTTTTCTATAGTAAATTATTCAAAAAATAATTTTTTACTGTCGCAAATTGTAATTGCGTCAGGGATTGCCTTTTCTATAGTAAATTATTCAAAAAATAATTTTTTTGACTGTCGCAAATTTTAAATACGCCAGGGATTGCCTTTTCTATAGTAAATTATTCAAAAAATAATTTTTTACTATCGCAAATTTCAAATCCGCCAGGGATTGCCTTTTCTATAGTAAATTATTCAAAAAATAATTTTCTACTGTCGCAAATTTTAATCGCGCCAGGGATTGCCTTTTCTACAGTAAATTTTTCAAAAAATAATTTTCTATTGTCGCAAATTTTAATTGCGCCAGGGATTGCCTTTTCTACAGTAAATTTTTCAAAAATTAATTTTATACTGTCGCAAATTTTAAATACGCCAGGGATTGCCTTTTCTATAGTAAATTATTCAAAAAATAATTTTTTACTGTCGCAAATTTTAAGTGCGCCAGGGATTGCCTTTTCTATTGTAAATTATTCAAAAAATTATTTTCAACTGTCGCAAATTCTAATTGCGCCAGGGATTGCCTTTTCTATAGTAAATTATTCAAAAAATAATTTTTTACTGTCGCAAATTTTAAATATACCAGGGATTGCCTTTTCTATAGTAAATTATTCAAAAAATAATTTTCTACTGTCGCAAATTTTAAGTGCGCCAGGGATTGCCTTTTCTATAGTAAATTATTCAAAAAATAATTTCTTACTGTCGCAAATTTTAATTGCGCCAGGGATTGCCTTTTCTATAGTAAATTATTCAAAAAATAATTTTTTACTGTCGCAAATTTTAAGTGCGCAAGGGATTGCCTTTTCTAAAGTAAATTATTCAAAAAATAATTTTCTACTGTCGCAAATTTTAAATACGCCAGGGACTGCCTTTTCTATAGTAAATTATTCAAAAAATAATTTTTTACTGTCGCAAATTTTAAGTGCGCCAGGGATTGCCTTTTCTATAGTAAATTATTCAAAAAATAATTTTTTACTGTCGCAAATTTTAATTACGCCAGGGATTGCCTTTTCTATGGTAAATTATTCAAAAAATAATTTTTTACTCTCGCAAATTTCAATTTCGCCAGGTAAATTTTTCACAAATTAATTTTTTTACTGTCGCAAATTTTAAATACGCCAGGGATTGCCTTTTCTACAGTAAATTTTTCAAAAAATAATTTTCTACTGTCGCAAATTTTAAATATCCCAGGGGTTGCCTTTTCTATAGTAAATTTCTCACAAATTAATTTTTTACTGTCGCAAATTTTAATTGCGCCAGGGATTGCCTTTCCTATAGTTAATTATTCAGAAAATAATTTTTTACTGTCGCAAATTGTAATTGCGCCAGGGATTACCTTTTCTATAGTAAATTTTGCAAAAAATAATTTTTTACTGTCGCAAATTTTAATTACGCCAGGGATTGCCTTTTCTACAGTAAATTTTTCAAAAAATAATTTTCTACTCTCGCAAATTTTATGTATCCCAGGGATTGCCTTTTCTATAGTAAATTTCTCACAAATTAATTTTTTACTGTCGCAAACTTTAATTGCGCCAGGGATTGCCTTTTCTATAGTAAATTATTCAAAAAATAATTTTATACTGTCGCAAATTTTAATTACGCCAGGGATTGCCTTTTCTATAGTAAATTATTCAAAAAATAATTTTTTACTGTCGCAAATTTTAAGTGCGCCAGGGATTGCCTTTTCTATAGTAAATTATTCAAAAATTAATTTTATACTGTCGCAAATTTTAATTGCGCCAAGGATTGCCTTCTCTATAGTAAATTATTCAAAAAATAATTTTCTACTGTCGCAAATTTTAATTGCGCCAGGGATTGCCTTTTCTATAGTAAATTATTCAAAAAATAATTTTCTATTGTCGCAAATTTTAAATACGCCAGGGATTGCCTTTTCTATAGTAAATTTTGCAAAAAAATAATTTTTTACTGTCGCAAATTGTAATTGCGCCAGGGATTACCTTTTCTATAGTAAATTTTGCAAAAAATAATTTTTTACTGTCGCAAATTTTAATTACGCCAGGGATTGCCTTTTCTACAGTAAATTTTTCAAAAATTAATTTTATACTGTCGCAAATTTTAAATACGCCAGGGATTGCCTTTTCTATAGTAAATTTTTCAAAAAATAATTTTTTACTGTCGCAAATTTTAAATACGCCAGGGATTGCCTTTTCTATAGTAAATTTTTCAAAAAATAATTTTTTACTGTCGCAAATTTTAATTGCGCCAGGGATTGCCTTTTCTATAGTAAATTATTCAAAAAATAATTTTTTACTGTCGCAAATTTTAATTGCGCCAGGGATTGCCTTTTCTATAGTAAATTATTCAAAAAATAATTTTCAACTGTCGCAAATTTTAATTGCGCCAGGGATTGCCTTTTCTATAGTAAATTTTTCAAAAAATAATTTTTTACTGTCGCAAATTTTAAGTGCGCCAGAGATTGCCTTTTCTATAGTAAATTATTCAAAAAATAATTTTTTACTGTCGCAAATCTTAAATACGCCAGGGATTGCCTTTTCTATAGTAAATTATTCAAAAAATAATTTTCTACTCTCGCAAACTTTAATTACGCCAGGGATTGCCTTTTCTATAGTAAATTATTCAAAAAATAATTTTTTACTGTCGCAAATTTTAAGTGCGCCAGGGATTGCCTTTTCTATAGTAAATTATTCAAAAAATAATTTTTTACTATCGCAAGTTTTAATTGCGCCAGGGATTGCCTTTTATACAGTAAATTTTTCAAAAACTAATTTTTTACTGTCGCAAATTTTAATTACGCCAGGGATTGTCTTTTCTATAGTAAATTATTCAAAAAATTATTTTCAACTGTCGCAAATTTTAATTAAGCCAGGGATTGCCTTTTCTATAGTAAATTATTCAAAAAATAATTTTATACTGTCGCAAATTTTAATTACGCCAGGGATTGCCTTTTCTATAGTAAATTATTCAAAAAATAATTTTAAACTGTCGCAAATTTTAATTACGCCAGGGATTGCCTTTTCTATAGTAAATTTTGCAAAATATAATTTTATACTGTCGCAAATTTTAAGTGCGCCAGGGATTGCGTTTTCTATAGTAAATTATTCAAAAAATAATTTTTTACTGTCGCAAATTTTAATTGCGCCAGGGATTGCCTTTTCTACAGTATATTTTTCAAAATATTAATTTTTTACTGTCGCAAATTTTAAATACGCCAGGGATTGCCTTTTCTATAGTAAATTATTCAAAAAATAATTTTCTACTGTCGCAAATTTTAAATACGCCAGGGATTGCCTTTTCTATAGTAAATTATTCAAAAAATAATTTTTTACTGTCGCAAATTTTAAGTGCGCCAGGTATTGCCTTTTCTATAGTAAATTATTCAAAAAATAATTTTTTACTGTCGCAAATTTTAATTACGCCAGGGATTGCCTTTTCTATAGTAAATTATTCAAAAAATAATTTTTTACTCTCGCAAATTTCAATTTCGCCAGGTAAATTTTTCACAAATTAATTTTTTACTGTCGCAAATTTTAAATACGCCAGGGATTGCCTTTTCTATAGTAAATTATTCAAAAAATAATTTTCTAGGGTCGCAAATTTTAATTACGCCAGGGATTGCCTTTTCTATAGTAAATTACTCAAAAAATAATTTTATACTGTCGCAAATTTTAAATACGCCAGGGATTGCCTTTTCTATAGTAAATTATTCAAAAAATAATTTTTTACTGTCGCAAATTTTAAGTGCGCCATGGATTGCCTTTTCTATAGTAAATTATTCAAAAAATAATTTTCAACTGTCGCAAATTTTAATTGCGCCAGGGATTGCCTTTTCTATAGTAAATTATTCAAAAAATAATTTTTTACTGTCGCAAATTTTAAGTGCGCCAGGGATTGCCTTTTCTATAGTAAATTATTCAAAAAATAATTTTTTACTGTCGCAAATTTTAAATACGCCAGGGATTGCCTTTTCTACAGTAAATTATTCAAAAAATAATTTTTTACTGTCGCAAATTTAAGTGCGCCAGGGATTGCCTTTTCTATAGTAAATTATTCAAAAAATAATTTTCAACTGTCGCAAATTTTAATTACGCCAGGGATTGCCTTTTCTATAGTAAATTGTTCAAAAAATAATTTTCTACTGTCGCAAATTTTAAATATCCCAGAGATTGCCTTTTCTATAGTAAATTATTCAAAAAATAATTTTTTACTGTCGCAAATTTTAAATACGCCAGGGATTGCCTTTTCTATAGTAAATTATTCAAAAAATAATTTTTTACTGTCGCAAATTTCAAATCCGCCAGGGATTGCCTTTTCTATAGTAAATTATTCAAAAAATAATTTTTTACTGTCGCAAATTTTAATTGCGCCAGGTATTGCCTTTTCTTCAGTAAATTTTGCAAAAAATAATTTTTTACTGTCGCAAATTTTAATTGCGCCAGGGATTGCCTTTTCTATAGTAAACTTTTCAAAAAATATTTTTCTACTGTCGCAAATTTTAATTGCGCCAGGGATTGCCTTTTCTATAGTAAATTATTCAAAAAATAATTTTTTACTGTCGCAAATTTTAAGTGCGCCAGGGATTGCCTTTTCTGTAGTAAATTATTCAAAAAATAATTTTTTACTGTCGCAAATTTTAATTACGCCAGGGATTGCCTTTTCTATAGTAAATTATTCAAAAAATAATTTTTTACTCTCGCAAATTTCAATTTCGCCAGGTAAAATTTTCACAAATTAATTTTTTACTGTCGAAAATTTTAAATACGCCAGGGATTGCCTTTTCTATAGTAAATTATTCAAAAAATAATTTTCTACTGTCGCAAATTTTAATTACGCCAGGGATTGCCTTTTCTATAGTAAATTAATCAAAAAATAATTTTATACTGTCGCAAATTTTAATTACGCCAGGGATTGCCTTTTCTATAGTAAATTATGCAAAAACTAATTTTATACTGTCGCAAATTTTAATCACGCCAGGGACTGCCTTTTCTATAGTAAATTATTTAAAAAAAATAATTTTCTACTGTCGCAAATTTCAAATACGCCAGGGATTGCCTTTTCTATAGTAAATTGTTCAAAAAATAATTTTTTACTGTCGCAAATTTTAAGTGCGCCAGGGATTGCCTTTTCTATAGTAAATTATTCAAAAAATAATTTTCTACTGTCGCAAATTTTAATTACGCCAGGGATTGCCTTTTCTATAGTAAATTATTCAAAAAATAATTTTTTACTGTCGCAAATTTTAAGTGCGCCAGGGATTGCCTTTTCTATAGTAAATTATTCAAAAAATAATTTTCTACTGTCGCAAATTTTAATTGCGCCCGGGATTGCCTTTTCTACAGTAAATGTTTCAAAATATTAATTTTTTACTGTCGCAAATTTTAATTACGCCAGGGATTGCCTTTTCTATAGTAAATTATTCAAAAAATAATTTTTTACTGTCGCAAATTTTAAGTGCGCCAGGGATTGCCTTTTCTATAGTAAATTATTCAAAAATAATTTTTTACTCTCGCAAATTTCAATTTCGCCAGGTGAATTTTTCACAAATTAATTTTTTACTGTCGGAAATTTTAAATACGCCAGGGATTGCCTTTTTTATAGTAAATTATTCAAAAAATAATTTTCTACTGTCGCAAATTTTAATTACGCCAGGGATTGCCTTTTCTGTAGTAAATTATTCAAAAAATAATTTTATACTGTCGCAAATTTTAATCACGCCAGGGATTGCCTTTTCTATAGTAAATTATTCAAAAAATAATTTTATACTGTCGCAAATTTTAAGTGCGCCAGGGATTGCCTTATCTATAGTAAATTATTAAAAAAATAATTTTTTACTGTCGCAAATTTTAATTGCGCCAGGGATTGCCTTTTCTATAGTAAATTATTCAAAAAATAATTTTCTACTGTCGCAAATTTTAAATATCCCAGGGATTGCCTTTTCTATAGTAAATTATTCAAAAAATAATTTTTTACTGTCGCAGATTTTAAGTGGGCCAGGGATTGCCTTTTCTATAGTAAATTATTCAAAAAATAATTTTCTACTGTCGCAAATTTTAATTACGCCAGGGATTGCCTTTTCTATAGTAAATTATTCAAAAAATAATTTTTTACTGTCGCAAATTTTAAGTGCGCCAGGGATTGCCTTTTCTATAGTAAATTATTCAAAAAATAATTTTTTACTATCGCAAGTTTAATTGCGCCAGGGATTGCCTTATCTACAGTAAATTTTTCAAAAACTAATTTTTTACTGTCGCAAATTTTAATTACGCCAGGGATTGCCTTTTCTATAGTAAATTATTCAAAAAATAACTTTCTACTGTCGCAAATTTTAATTACGCCAGGGATTGCCTTTTCTATAGTAAATTATTCAAAAAAATAATTTTATACTGTCGCAAATTTTAATTACGCCAGGGATTGCCTTTTCTATAGTAAATTATTCAAAAAATAATTTTATACTGTCGCAAATTTTAATTACGCCAGGGATTGCCTTTTCTATAGTAAATTATTCAAAAAATAATTTTCTACTGTCGCAAATTTTAATTACGCCAGGGATTGCCTTTTCTATAGTAAATTATTCAAAAAATAATTTTCTACTGTCGCAAATTTTAATTACGCCAGGGATTGCCTTTTCTATAGTAAATTATTCAAAAAATAATTTTCTACTGTCGCAAATTTTAATTACGCCAGGGATTGCCTTTTCCATAGTAAATTATTCAAAAAATAATTTTTTACTGTCGCAAATTTTAAGTGCGCCATGGATTGCCTTTTCTATAGTAAATTATTCAAAAAATAATTTTCTACTGTCGCAAATTTTAATTACGCCAGGGATTGCCCTTTCTATAGTAAATTATTCAAAAAATAATTTTTTACTGTCGCAAACTTTAAGTGCGCCAGGGATTGCCTTTTCTATAGTAAATTATTCAAAAAATAATTTTATACTGTCGCAAATTTTAATTACGCCAGGGATTGCCTTTTCTATAGTAAATTATTCAAAACATAATTTTATACGGTCGCAAATTTTAATTACGCCAGGTATTGCCTTTTCTATAGTAAATTATTCAAAAAATAATTTTCTACTGTCGCAAATTTTAAGTGCGCAAGGGATTGCCTTTTCTGTAGTAAATTATTCAAAAAATAATTTTATACTGTCGCAAATTTTAATTACACCAGGGATTGCCTTTTCTATAGTAAATTATTCAAAAAATAATTTTTTACTCTCGCAAATTTCAATTTCGCCAGGTAAATTTTTCACAAATTAATTTTTTACTGTCGCAAATTTTAAATACGCCAGGGATTGCCTTTTCTATAGTAAATTATTCAAAAAATAATTTTTTACTGTCGCAAATTTTAAATATCCCAGGGATTGCCTTTTCTATAGTGAATTTCTCACAAATTAATTTCTTACTGTCGCAAATTTTAAATACGCCAGGGATTGCCTTTTTTATAGTAAATTATTCAAAAAATAATTTTCTACTGTCGCAAATTTTAATTACGCCAGGGATTGCCTTTTCTATAGTAAATTATTCAAAAAATAATTTTTTACTGTCGCAAATTTTAAGTGCGCCAGGGATTGCCTTTTCTATAGTAAATTCTTCAAAAAATAATTTTATACTGTCGCAAATTTTAATTACGCCAGGGATTGCCTTTTCTATAGTAAATTATTCAAAAAATAATTTTATACTGTCGCAAATTTTAACTACGCCAGGGATTGCCTTTTCTATAGTAAATTATTCAAAAAATAATTTTTTACTGTCGCAAATTTTAATTGTGCCAGGGATTGCCTTTTCTATAGTAAATTATTCAAAAAATAATTTTTTACTGTCGCAAATTTTAATTGCGCCAGGGATTGCCTTTTCTATAGTAAATTATTCAAAAAATAATTTTATACTGTCGCAAATTTTAATTACGCCAGGGATTGCCCTTTCTATAGTAAATTATTCAAAAAATAATTTTATACTGTCGCAAATTTTAATTACGCCAGGGATTGCCTTTTCTATAGTAAATTATTCAAAAAATAATTTTCTACTGTCGCAAATTTTAATTACGCCAGGGATTGCCTTTTCTATAGTAAATTATTCAAAAAATAATTTTATACTGTCGCAAATTTTAATTACGCCAGGGATTGCCTTTTCTATAGTAAATTATTCAAAAACTAATTTTATACTTTCGCAAATTTTAATCACGCCAGGGATTGCCTTTTCTATAGTAAATTATTCAAAAAATAATTTTCTACTGTCGCAAATTTCAAATACGCCAGGGATTGCCTTTTCTATAGTAAATTATTCAAAAAATATTTTTTTACTGTCGCAAATTTTAAGTGCGCCAGGGATTGCCTTTTCTATAGTAAATTATTCAAAAAATAATTTTCTTCTGTCGCAAATTTTAATTGCGCCCGGGGTTGCCTTTTCTACAGTAAATGTTTCAAAATATTAATTTTTTACTGTCGCAAATTTTAATTACGCCAGGGATTGCCTTTTCTATAGTAAATTATTCAAAAAATAATTTTTTACTGTCGCAAATTTTAAGTGCGCCAGGGATTGCCTTTTCTATAGTAAATTATTCAAAAATAATTTTTTACTCTCGCAAATTTCAATTTCGCCAGGTAAATTTTTCACAAATTAATTTTTTAATGTCGGAAATTTTAAATACGCCAGGGATTGCCTTTTCTATAGTAAATTATTCAAAAAATAATTTTCTACTGTCGCAAATTTCAAATACGCCAGGGATTGCCTTTTCTATAGTAAATTATTCAAAAAATAATTTTTTACTGTCGCAAATTTTAATTGCGCCAGGGATTGCCTTTTCTATAGTAAATTATTCAAAAAATAATTTTCTACTGTCGCAAATTTTAAATATCCCAGGGATTGCCTTTTCTATAGTAAATTATTCAAAAAATAATTTTTTACTGTCGCAAATTTTAAGTGGGCCAGGGATTGCCTTTTCTATAGTAAATTATTCAAAAAATAATTTTCTACTGTCGCAAATTTTAATTACGCCATGGATTGCCTTTTCTATAGTAAATTATTCAAAAAATAATTTTTTACTGTCGCAAATTTTAAGTGCGCCAGGGATTGCCTTTTCTATAGTAAATTATTCAAAAAATAATTTTTTACTATCGCAAGTTTTAATTGCGCCAGGGATTGCCTTATCTACAGTAAATTTTTCAAAAACTAATTTTTTACTGTCGCAAATTTTAATTACGCCAGGGATTGCCTTTTCTATAGTAAATTATTCAAAAAATAATTTTCTACTGTCGCAAATTTTAATTACGCCAGGGATTGCCTTTTCTATAGTAAATTATTCAAAAAATAATTTTGTACTGTCGCAAATTTTAATTACGCCAGGGATTGCCTTTTCTATAGTAAATTATTCAAAAAATAATTTTATACTGTCGCAAATTTTAATTACGCCAGGGATTGCCTTTTCTATAGTAAATTATTCAAAAAATAATTTTTTACTCTCGCAAATTTCAATTTCGCCAGGTAAATTTTTCACAAATTAATTTTTTACTGTCGCAAATTTTAAATACGCCAGGGACTGCCTTTTCTATAGTAAATTATTCAAAAAATAATTTTTTACTGTCGCAAATTTTAAATATCCCAGGGATTGCCTTTTCTATAGTGAATTTCTCACAAATTAATTTCTTACTGTCGCAAATTTTAAATACGCCAGGGATTGCCTTTTTTATAGTAAATTATTCAAAAAATAATTTTCTACTGTCGCAAATTTTAATTACGCCAGGGATTGCCTTTTCTATAGTAAATTATTCAAAAAATAATTTTTTACTGTCGCAAATTTTAAGTGCGCCAGGGATTGCCTTTTCTATAGTAAATTATTCAAAAAATAATTTTATACTGTCGCAAATTTTAATTACGCCAGGGATTGCCTTTTCTATAGTAAATTATTCAAAAAATAATTTTCTACTGTCGCAAATTTTAATTACGCCAGGGATTGCCTTTTCTATAGTAAATTATTCAAAAAATAATTTTCTACTGTCGCAAATTTTAATTACGCCAGGGATTGCCTTTTCTGTAGTAAATTATTCAAAAAATAATTTTTTACTGTCGCAAATTTTAAGTGGGCCAGGGATTGCCTTTTCTATAGTAAATTATTCAAAAAATAATTTTCTACTGTCGCAAATTTTAATTACGCCAGGGATTGCCTTTTCTATAGTAAATTATTCAAAAAATAATTTTTTACTGTCGCAAATTTTAAGTGCGCCAGGGATTGACTTTTCTATAGTAAATTCTTCAAAAAATAATTTTATACTGTCGCAAATTTTAATTACGCCAGGGATTGCCTTTTCTATAGTAAATTATTCAAAAAATAATTTTATACTGTCGCAAATTTTAACTACGCCAGGGATTGCCTTTTCTATAGTACATTATTCAAAAAATAATTTTTTACTGTCGCAAATTTTAATTGTGTCAGGGATTGCCTTTATAGTAAATTATTCAAAAAATAATTTTTGACTGTCGCAAATTTTAATTACGCCAGGGATTGCCTTTTCTATAGTAAATTATTCAAAAAATAATTTTTGACTGTCGCAAATTTTAATTACGCCAGGGATTGCCTTTTCTATAGTAAATTATTCAAAAAATAATTTTCTACTGTCGCAAATTTTAATTGCGCCAGGGATTGCCTTGTCTATAGTAAATTATTCAAAAAATAATTTTATACTGTCGCAAATTTTAATTACGCC
This sequence comes from Dioctria linearis, assembly GCA_963930735.1. NCBI lineage: Eukaryota > Metazoa > Arthropoda > Insecta > Diptera > Asilidae > Dioctria > Dioctria linearis. The sequence goes on along the minus strand of CAWVNZ010002585.1, from coordinate 167,269 downwards.
AGGGATTGCCTTTTCTATAGTAAATTTTTCAAAAAATAATTTTATACTGTCGCAAATTTTAATTACGCCAGGGATTGCCTTTTCTATAGTAAATTATTCAAAAAATAATTTTTTACTGTCGCAAATTTTAAGTGCGCCAGGGATTGCCTTTTCTATAGTAAATTATTCAAAAAATAATTTTATACTGTCGCAAATTTTAATTACGCCAGGGATTGCCTTTTCTATAGTAAATTATTCAAAAAATAATTTTCTACTGTCGCAAATTTTAATTACGCCAGGGATTGCCTTTTCTATAGTAAATTATTCAAAAAATAATTTTCTACTGTCGCAAATTTTAATTACGCCAGGGATTGCCTTTTCTATAGTAAATTATTCAAAAAATAATTTTTTACTGTCGCAAATTTTAAGTGGGCCAGGGATTGCCTTTTCTATAGTAAATTATTCAAAAAATAATTTTCTACTGTCGCAAATTTTAATTACGCCAGGGATTGCCTTATCTACAGTAAATTTTTCAAAAACTAATTTTTTACTGTCGCAAATTTTAATTACGCCAGGGATTGCCTTTTCTATAGTAAATTATTCAAAAAATAATTTTCTACTGTCGCAAATTTTAATTACGCCAGGGATTGCCTTTTCTATAGTAAATTATTCAAAAAATAATTTTATACTGTCGCAAATTTTAATTACGCCAGGGATTGCCTTTTCTATAGTAAATTATTCAAAAAATAATTTTATACTGTCGCAAATTTTAATTACGCCAGGGATTGCCTTTTCTATAGTAAATTATTCAAAAAATAATTTTCTACTGTCGCAAATTTTAATTACGCCAGGGATTGCCTTTTCTATAGTAAATTATTCAAAAAATAATTTTCTACTGTCGCAAATTTTAATTACGCCAGGGATTGCCTTTTCTATAGTAAATTATTCAAAAAATAATTTTTTACTGTCGCAAATTTTAAGTGGGCCAGGGATTGCCTTTTCTATAGTAAATTATTCAAAAAATAATTTTCTACTGTCGCAAATTTTAATTACGCCAGGGATTGCCTTATCTACAGTAAATTTTTCAAAAACTAATTTTTTACTGTCGCAAATTTTAATTACGCCAGGGATTGCCTTTTCTATAGTAAATTATTCAAAAAATAATTTTCTACTGTCGCAAATTTTAATTACGCCAGGGATTGCCTTTTCTATAGTAAATTATTCAAAAAATAATTTTATACTGTCGCAAATTTTAATTACGCCAGGGATTGCCTTTTCTATAGTAAATTATTCAAAAAATAATTTTATACTGTCGCAAATTTTAATTACGCCAGGGATTGCCTTTTCTATAGTAAATTATTCAAAAAATAATTTTCTACTGTCGCAAATTTTAATTACTCCAGGGATTGCCTTTTCTATAGTAAATTATTCAAAAAATAATTTTCTACTGTCGCAAATTTTAATTACGCCAGGGATTGCCTTTTCTATAGTAAATTATTCAAAAAATAATTTTCTACTGTCGCAAATTTTAATTACGCCAGGGATTGCCTTTTCTATAGTAAATTATTCAAAAAATAATTTTTTACTGTCGCAAATTTTAAGTGCGCCAGGGATTGCCTTTTCTATAGTAAATTATTCAAAAAATAATTTTCTACTGTCGCAAATTTTAATTACGCCAGGGATTGCCCTTTCTATAGTAAATTATTCAAAAAATAATTTTTTACTGTCGCAAATTTTAATTGCGCCAGGGATTGCCTTTTCTATAGTAAATTATTCAAAAAATAATTTTCTACTGTCGCAAATTTTAAGTGCGCCAGGGATTGCCTTTTCTATAGTAAATTATTCAAAAAATAATTTTCTACTGTCGCAAATTTTGAATATCCCAGGGATTGCCTTTTCTATAGTAAATTATTCAAAAAATAATTTTTTACTGTCGCAAATTTTAAGTGCGCCAGGGATTGCCTTTTCTATAGTAAATTATTCAAAAAATAATTTTCTACTGTCGCAAATTTTAATTACGCCAGGGATTGCCTTTTCTATAGTAAATTATTCAAAAAATATTTTTTTACTGTCGCAAATTTTAAGTGCGCCAGGGATTGCCTTTTCTATAGTAAATTATTCAAAAAATAATTTTTTACTATCGCAAGTTTTAATTGCGCCAGGGTTTGCCTTTTCTACAGTAAATTTTTCAAAAACTAATTTTTTTCTGTCGCAAATTTTAATTACGCCAGGGATTGCCTTTTCTATAGTAAATTATTCCAAAAATAATTTTCTACTGTCGCAAATTTTAATTACGCCAGGGATTGCCTTTTCTATAGTAAATTATTCAAAAAATAATTTTATACTGTCGCAAATTTTAATTACGCCAGGGATTGCCTTTTCTATAGTAAATTATTCAAAAAATAATTTTATACTGTCGCAAATTTTAATTACGCCACGGATTGCCTTTTCTATAGTAAATTTTACAAAAAATAATTTTATACTGTCGCAAATTTTAAGTGCGCCAGGGATTGCCTTTTCTATAGTAAATTATTCAAAAAATAATAATTGCGCCAGGGATTGCCTTTTCTACAGTAAATTTTTCAAAATATTAATTTTTTACTGTCGCAAATTTTAAATATGCCAGGGATTGCCTTTTCTATAGTAAATTATTCAAAAAATAATTTTCTACTGTCGCAAATTTTAAATAACCCAGGGATTGCCTTTTCTATGGTAAATTATTCAAAAAATAATTTTTTACTGTCGCAAATTTTAAGTGCGCCAGGGATTGCCTTTTCTATAGTAAATTATTCAAAAAATAATTTTCTACTGTCGCAAATTTTAATTACGCCAGGGATTGCCCTTTCTATAGTAAATTATTCAAAAAATAATTTTTTACTGTCGCAAATTTTAAGTGCGCCAGGGATTGCCTTTTCTATAGTAAATTATTCAAAAAATAATTTTATACTGTCGCAAATATTAATTACGCCAGGGATTGCCTTTTCTTTAGTAAATTATTCAAAAAATAATTTTATACTGTCGCAAATTTTAATTACGCCAGGGATTGCCTTTTCTATAGTAAATTATTCAAAAAATAATTTTTTACGGTCGCAAATTTTAATTGCGCCAGGGATTGCCTTTTCTATAGTAAATTATTCAAAAAATAATTTTCTACTGTCGCAAATTTTAAGTGCGCCAGGGATTGCCTTTTCTATAGTAAATTATTCAAAAAATAATTTTCAACTGTCGCAAATTTTAATTACGCCAGGGATTGCCTTTTCTATAGTAAATTATTCAAAAAATAATTTTTTACTCTCGCAAATTTCAATTTCGCCAGGTAAATTTTTCACAAATTAATTTTTTACTGTCGCAAATTTTAAATACGCCAGGGATTGCCTTTTCTATAGTAAATTATTCAAAAAATAATTTTTTACTGTCGCAAATTTTAAATATCCCAGGGATTGCCTTTTCTATAGTAAATTTCTCACAAATTAATTTCTTACTGTCGCAAATTTTAAATACGCCAGGGATTGCCTTTTCTATAGTAAATTATTCAAAAAATAATTTTCTACTGTCGCAAATTTTAATTGCGCCAGGGATTGCCTTTTCTATAGTAAATTATTCAAAAAATAATTTTATACTGTCGCAAATTTTAATTACGCCAGGGATTGCCTTTTCTATAGTAAATTATTCAAACAATAATTTTATACTGTCACAAATTTTAATTACGCCAGGGATTGCCTTTTCTATAGTAAATTATTCAAACAATAATTTTATACTGTCGCAAATTTTAATTACGCCAGGGATTGCCTTTTCTATAGTAAATTATTCAAAAAATAATTTTTTACTGTCGCAAATTTTAATTGCGCCAGGGATTGCCTTTTCTATAGTAAATTATTCAAAAAATAATTTTTTACTGTCGCAAATTTTAATTACGCCAGGGATTGCCTTTTCTATAGTAAATTATTCAAAAAATAATTTTATACTGTCGCAAATTTTAATTACGCCAGGGATTGCCTTTTCTATAGTAAATTTTTCAAAAAATAATTTTATACTCTCGCAAATTTTAATTACGCCAGGGATTGCCTTTTTTATAGTAAATTATTCAAAAAATAATTTTTTACTGTCGCAAATTTTAATTGCGCCAGGGATTGCCTTTTCTATAGTAAATTATTCAAAAAATAATTTTCAACTGTCGCAAATTTTAATTACGCCAAGGATTGCCTTTTCTATAGTAAATTATTCCAAAAATAATTTTCTACTGTCGCAAATTTTAATTACGCCAGGGATTGCCTTTTCTATAGTAAATTATTCAAAAAATAATTTTATACTGTCGCAAATTTTAATTACGCCAGGGATTGCCTTTTCTATAGTAAATTATTCAAACAATAATTTTATACTGTCGCAAATTTTAATTACGCCAGGGATTGCCTTTTCTATAGTAAATTATTCAAAAAATAATTTTTTACTGTCGCAAATTTTAATTGCGCCAGGGATTGCCTTTTCTATAGTAAATTATTCAAAAAATAATTTTTTACTGTCGCAAATTTTAATTACGCCAGGGATTGCCTTTTCTATAGTAAATTATTCAAAAAATAATTTTCTACTGTCGCAAATTTTAATTGCGCCAGGGATTGCCTTTTCTATAGTAAATTATTCAAAAAATAATTTTATACTGTCGCAAATTTTAATTACGCCAGGGATTGCCTTTTCTATAGTAAATTATTCAAACAATAATTTTATACTGTCGCAAATTTTAATTACGCCAGGGATTGCCTTTTCTATAGTAAATTATTCAAACAATAATTTTATACTGTCGCAAATTTTAATTACGCCAGGGATTGCCTTTTCTATAGTAAATTATTCAAAAAATAATTTTTTACTGTCGCAAATTTTAATTGCGCCAGGGATTGCCTTTTCTATAGTAAATTATTCAAAAAATAATTTTTTACTGTCGCAAATTTTAATTACGCCAGGGATTGCCTTTTCTATAGTAAATTATTCAAAAAATAATTTTATACTGTCGCAAATTTTAATTACGCCAGGGATTGCCTTTTCTATAGTAAATTTTTCAAAAAATAATTTTATACTCTCGCAAATTTTAATTACGCCAGGGATTGCCTTTTCTATAGTAAATTATTCAAAAAATAATTTTTTACTGTCGCAAATTTTAATTGCGCCAGGGATTGCCTTTTCTATAGTAAATTATTCAAAAAATAATTTTCAACTGTCGCAAATTTTAATTACGCCAAGGATTGCCTTTTCTATAGTAAATTATTCAAAAAATAATTTTTTACTGTCGCAAATTTTAAGTGCGCCAGGGATTGCCTTTTCTATAGTAAATTATTCAAAAAATAATTTTATTTTGTCGCAAATTTTAATTACGCCAGGGATTGCCTTTTCTATAGTAAATTATTCAAAAAATAATTTTATACTGTCGCAAATTTTAATTACGCCAGGGATTGCCTTTTCTATAGTAAATTATTCAAAAAATAATTTTTTACTCTCGCAAATTTTAAGTGCGCCAGGGATTGCCTTTTCTATAGTAAATTATTCAAAAAATAATTTTATACTGTCGCAAATTTTAATTACGCCAGGGATTGCCTTTTCTATAGTAAATTATTCAAAAAATAATTTTATACTGTCGCAAATTTTAATTACGCCAGGGATTGCCTTTTCTATAGTAAATTATTCAAAAAATAATTTTTTACTGTCGCAAATATTAATTGCGCCAGGGATTGCCTTTTCTATAGTAAATTATTCAAAAAATAATTTTCTACTGTCGCAAATTTTAAGTGCGCCAGGGATTGCCTTTTCTATAGTAAATTATTCAAAAAATAATTTTTTACTTTCGCAAATTTTAATTGCGCCAGGGATTGCCTTTTCTATAGTATATTATTCAAAAAATAATTTTCTACTGTCGCAAATTTTAAGTGCGCCAGGGATTGCCTTTTCTATAGTAAATTATTCAAAAAATAATTTTTTACTGTCGCAAATTTTAAGTGCGCCAGGGATTGCCTTTTCTATAGTAAATTATTCAAAAAATAATTTTTTACTGTCGCAAATTTTAAATATCCCAGCGATTGCCTTTTCTATAGTAAATTTCTCACAAATTAATTTCTTACTGTCGCAAATTTTAAATACGGCAGGGATTGCCTTTTCTATAGTAAATTATTCAAAAAATAATTTTCTACTGTCGCAAATTTTAATTACGCCAGGGATTGCCTTTTCTATAGTAAATTATTCAAAAAATAATTTTTTACTGTCGCAAATTTTAAGTGCGCCAGGGATTGCCTTTTCTATAGTAAATTATTCAAAAAATAATTTTATACTGTCGCAAATTTTAATTACGCCAGGGATTGCCTTTTCTATAGTAAATTATTCAAAAAAATAATTTTATACTGTCGCAAATTTTAATTACGCCAGGGATTGCCTTTTCTATAGTAAATTATTCAAAAAATAATTTTTTACTGTCCCAAATTTTAATTGCGCCAGGGATTGCCTTTTCTATAGTAAATTATTCAAAAAATAATTTTTTACTGTCGCAAATTTTAATTACGCCAGGGATTGCCTTTTCTCTAGTAAATTATTCAAAAAATAATTTTCTACTGTCGCAAATTTTAATTGCGCCAGGGATTGCCTTTTCTATAGTAAATTATTCAAAAAATAATTTTATACTGTCGCAAATTTTAATTACGCCAGGGATTGCCTTTTCTATAGTAAATTTTTCAAAAAATAATTTTATACTGTCGCAAATTTTAATTACGCCAGGGATTGCCTTTTCTATAGTAAATTATTCAAAAAATAATTTCTTACTGTCGCAAATTTTAATTGCGCCAGGGATTGCCTTTTCTATAGTAAATTATTCAAAAAATAATTTTCAACTGTCGCAAATTTTAGTTACGCCAGGGATTGCCTTTTCTATAGTAAATTATTCAAAAAATAATTTTTTACTGTCGCAAATTTTAATTGCGCCAGGGATTGCCTTTTCTATAGTAAATTATTCAAAAAATAATTTTTTACTGTCATAAATTTTAATTACGCCAGGGATTGCCTTTTCTATAGTAAATTATTCAAAAAATAATTTCTTACTGTCGCAAATTTTAATTGCGCCAGGGATTGCCTTTTCTATAGTAAATTATTCAAAAAATAATTTTCAACTGTCGCAAATTTTAGTTACGCCAGGGATTGCCTTTTCTATAGTAAATTATTCAAAAAATAATTTTTTACTGTCGCAAATTTTAATTGCGCCAGGGATTGCCTTTTCTATAGTAAATTATTCAAAAAATAATTTTTTACTGTCATAAATTTTAATTACGCCAGGGATTGCCTTTTCTATAGTAAATTATTCAAAAATAATTTTCTACTGTCGCAAATTTTAATTGCGCCAGGGATTGCCTTTTCTATAGTAAATTATTCAAAAAATAATTTTATACTGTCATAAATTTTAATTACGCCAGGGATTGCCTTTTCTATAGTAAATTATTCAAAAATAATTTTCTACTGTCGCAAATTTCAATTGCGCCAGGGATTGCCTTTTCTATAGTAAATTATTCAAAAAATAATTTTATACTGTCGCAAATTTTAATTACGCCAGGGATTGCTTTTCTATAGTAAATTTTTCAAAAAATAATTTTCTACTGTCGCAAATTTTAAGTGCGCCAGGGATTGCCTTTTCTATAGTAAATTATTCAAAAAATAATTTTCAACTGTCGCAAATTTTAATTACGCCAGGGATTGCCTTTTCTATAGTAAATTATTCAAAAAATAATTTTTTACTCTCGCAAATTTCAATTTCGCCAGGTAAATTTTTCACAAATTAATTTTTTACTGTCGCAAATTTTAAGTGCGCCAGGGATTGCCTTTTCTATAGTAAATTATTCAAAAAATAAATTTATACTGTCGCAAATTTTAATTACGCCAGGGATTGCCTTTTCTATAGTAAATTATTCAAAAATAATTTTATACTGTCGCAAATTTTAATTACGCCAGGGATTGCCTTTTCTATAGTAAATTATTCAAAAAATAATTTTTTTACTGTCGCAAATTTTAATTGCGCCAGGGATTGCCTTTTCTATAGTAAATTATTCAAAAAATAATTTTTTACTCTCGCGAATTTTAATTACGCCAGGGATTGCCTTTTCTATAGTAAATTATTCAAAAAATTATTTTATACTGTCGCAAATTTTAATTATGCCAGGGATTGCCTTTTCTATAGTAAATTATTCAAAAAGTAATTTTTTACTGTCGCAAATTTTAATTGCGCCAGGGATTGCCTTTTCTATAGAAAATTATTCAAAAAATAATTTTCTACTGTCGCAAATTTTAAATATCCCAGGGATTGCCTTTTCTATAGTAAATTTCTCACAAATTAATTTTTTACTGTCGCAAATTTTAATTGCGCCAGGGTTTGCCTTTTCTATAGTAAATTATTCCAAAAATAATTTTATACTGTCGAAAATTTTAATTACGCCAGGGATTGCTTTTCTATAGTAAATTTTTCAAAAAATAATTTTCTACTGTCGCAAATTTTAAGTGCGCCAGGGATTGCCTTTTCTATAGTAAATTATTCAAAAAATAATTTTCAACTGTCGCAAATTTTAATTACGCCAGGGATTGCCTTTTCTATAGTAAATTATTCAAAAAATAATTTTATACTGTCGCAAATTTTAATTACGCCAGGGATTGCCTTTTCTATAGTAAATTATTCAAAAAATAATTTTATACTGTCGCAAATTTTAATTACGCCAGGGATTGCCTTTTCTATAGTAAATTATTCAAAAAATAATTTTTTACTGTCGCAAATTTTAATTGCGCCAGGGATTGCCTTTTCTATAGTAAATTATTCAAAAAATAATTTTTTACTGTCGCGAATTTTAATTACGCCAGGGATTGCCTTTTCTATAGTAAATTATTCAAAAAATTATTTTATACTGTCGCAAATTTTAATTATGCCAGGGATTGCCTTTTCTATAGTAAATTATTCAAAAAGTAATTTTTTACTGTCGCAAATTTTAATTGCGCCAGGGATTGCCTTTTCTATAGTAAATTATTCAAAAAATAATTTTCTACTGTCGCAAATTTTAAATATCCCAAGGATTGCCTTTTCTATAGTAAATTTCTCACAAATTAATTTTTTACTGTCGCAAATTTTAATTGCGCCAGGGATTGCCTTTTCTATAGTAAATTATTCAAAAAATAATTTTATACTGTCGCAAATTTTAATTACGCCAGGGATTGCTTTTCTATAGTAAATTTTTCAAAAAATAATTTTCTACTGTCGCAAATTTTAAGTGCGCCAGGGATTGCCTTTTCTATAGTAAATTATTCAAAAAATAATTTTCAACTGTCGCAAATTTTAATTACGCCAGGGATTGCCTTTTCTATAGTAAATTATTCAAAAAATAATTTTTTGCTCTCGCAAATTTCAATTTCGCCAGGTAAACTTTTCACAAATTAATTTTTTACTGTCGCAAATTTTAAATACGCCAGGGATTGCCTTTTCTATAGTAAATTATTCAAAAAATAATTTTTTACTGTCGCAAATTTTAATTACGCCAGGGATGATTGCCTTTTCTATAGTAAATTTTTCAAAAAATAATTTTATACTGTCGCAAATTTTAATTACGCCAGGGATTGCCTTTTCTATAGTAAATTATTCAAAAAATAATTTTTTACTGTCGCAAATTTTAATTGCGCCAGGGATTGCCTTTTCTATAGTAAATTATTCAAAAAATAATTTTTTACTGTCATAAATTTTAATTACGCCAGGGATTGCCTTTTCTATAGTAAATTATTCAAAAAATAATTTCTTACTGTCGCAAATTTTAATTGCGCCAGGGATTGCCTTTTCTATAGTAAATTATTCAAAAAATAATTTTCAACTGTCGCAAATTTTAGTTACGCCAGGGATTGCCTTTTCTATGGTAAATTATTCAAAAAATAATTTTTTACTGTCGCAAATTTTAATTGCGCCAGGGATTGCCTTTTCTATAGTAAATTATTCAAAAAATAATTTTTTACTGTCATAAATTTTAATTACGCCAGGGATTGCCTTTTCTATAGTAAATTATTCAAAAATAATTTTCTACTGTCGCAAATTTTAATTGCGCCAGGGATTGCCTTTTCTATAGTAAATTATTCAAAAAATAATTTTATACTGTCATAAATTTTAATTACGCCAGGGATTGCCTTTTCTATAGTAAATTATTCAAAAATAATTTTCTACTGTCGCAAATTTTAATTGCGCCAGGGATTGCCTTTTCTATAGTAAATTATTCAAAAAATAATTTTATACTGTCGCAAATTTTAATTACGCCAGGGATTGCTTTTCTATAGTAAATTTTTCAAAAAATAATTTTCTACTGTCGCAAATTTTAAGTGCGCCAGGGATTGCCTTTTCTATAGTAAATTATTCAAAAAATAATTTTCAACTGTCGCAAATTTTAATTACGCCAGGGATTGCCTTTTCTATAGTAAATTATTCAAAAAATAATTTTTTACTCTCGCAAATTTCAATTTCGCCAGGTAAATTTTTCACAAATTAATTTTTTACTGTCGCAAATTTTAAGTGCGCCAGGGATTGCCTTTTCTATAGTAAATTATTCAAAAAATAATTTTATACTGTCGCAAATTTTAATTATGCCAGGGATTGCCTTTTCTATAGTAAATTATTCAAAAAATAATTTTATACTGTCGCATATTTTAATTACGCCAGGGATTGCCTTTTCTATAGTAAATTATTCAAAAAATAATTTTTTACTGTCGCAAATTTTAATTGCGCCAGGGATTGCCTTTTCTATAGTAAATTATTCAAAAAATAATTTTTTACTGTCGCGAATTTTAATTACGCCAGGGATTGCCTTTTCTATAGTAAATTATTCAAAAAATTATTTTATACTGTCGCAAATTTTAATTATGCCAGGGATTGCCTTTTCTATAGTAAATTATTCAAAAAGTAATTTTTTACTGTCGCAAATTTTAATTGCGCCAGGGATTGCCTTTTCTATAGTAAATTATTCAAAAAATAATTTTCTACTGTCGCAAATTTTAAATATCCCAGGGATTGCCTTTTCTATAGTAAATTTCTCACAAATTAATTTTTTACTGTCGCAAATTTTAATTGCGCCAGGGATTGCCTTTTCTATAGTAAATTATTCAAAAAATAATTTTATACTGTCGCAAATTTTAATTACGCCAGGGATTGCTTTTCTATAGTAAATTTTTCAAAAAATAATTTTCTACTGTCGCAAATTTTAAGTGCGCCAGGGATTGCCTTTTCTATAGTAAATTATTCAAAAAATAATTTTCAACTGTCGCAAATTTTAATTACGCCAGGGATTGCCTTTTCTATAGTAAATTATTCAAAAAATAATTTTATACTGTCGCAAATTTTAATTACGCCAAGGATTGCCTTTTTTTATAGTAAATTATTCAAAAAATAATTTTATACTGTCGCAAATTTTAATTACGCCAGGGATTGCCTTTTCTATAGTAAATTATTCAAAAAATAATTTTTTACTGTCGCAATTTTTAATTGCGCCAGGGATTGCCTTTTCTATAGTAAATTATTCAAAAAATAATTTTTTACTGTCGCGAATTTTAATTACGCCAGGGATTGCCTTTTCTATAGTAAATTATTCAAAAAATTATTTCATACTGTCGCAAATTTTAATTATGCCAGGGATTGCCTTTTCTATAGTAAATTATTCAAAAAGTAATTTTTTACTGTCGCAAATTTTAATTGCGCCAGGGATTGCCTTTTCTATAGTAAATTATTCAAAAAATAATTTTCTACTGTCGCAAATTTTAAATATCCCAGGGATTGCCTTTTCTATAGTAAATTTCTCACAAATTAATTTTTTACTGTCGCAAATTTTAATTGCGCCAGGGATTGCCTTTTCTATAGTAAATTATTCAAAAAATAATTTTATACTGTCGCAAATTTTAATTACGCCAGGGATTGCTTTTCTATAGTAAATTTTTCAAAAAATAATTTTCTACTGTCGCAAATTTTAAGTGCGCCAGGTATTGCCTTTTCTATAGTAAATTATTCAAAAAATAATTTTCAACTGTCGCAAATTTTAATTACGCCAGGGATTGCCTTTTCTATAGTAAATTATTCAAAAAATAATTTTTTGCTCTCGCAAATTTCAATTTCGCCAGGTAAATTTTTCACAAATTAATTTTTTACTGTCGCAAATTTTAAATACGCCAGGGATTGCCTTTTCTATAGTAAATTATTCAAAAAATAATTTTTTACTGTCGCAAATTTTAAGTGCGCCAGGGATTGCCTTTTCTATAGTAAATTATTCAAAAAATAATTTTATACTGTCGCAAATTTTAATTACGCCAGGGATTGCCTTTTCTATAGTAAATTATTCAAAAAATAATTTTATACTGTCGCAAATTTTAATTACGCCAGGGATTGCCTTTTCTATAGTAAATTATTCAAAAAATAATTTTTTACTGTCGCAAATTTTAATTGCGCCAGGGATTGCCTTTTCTATAGTAAATTATTCAAAAAATATTTTTTTACTGTCGCGAATTTTAATTGCGCCAGGGATTGCCTTTTCTATAATAAATTATTCAAAAAATAATTTTCTACTGTCGCAAATTTTAATTGCGCCAGGGATTGCCTTTTCTATAGTAAATTATTCAAAAAATAATTTTATACTGTCGCAAATTTTAATTACGCCAGGGATGATTGCCTTTTCTATAGTAAATTTTTCAAAAAATAATTTTATACTGTCGCAAATTTTAATTACGCCAGGGATTGCCTTTTCTATAGTAAATTATTCAAAAAATAATTTTTTACTGTCGCAAATTTTAATTGCGCCAGGGATTGCCTTTTCTATAGTAAATTATTCAAAAAAAAATTTTCAACTGTCGCAAATTTTAATTACGCCAGGGATTGCCTTTTCTATAGTAAATTATTCAAAAAATAATTTTTTACTGTCGCAAATTTTAATTGCGCCAGGGATTGCCTTTTCTATAGTAAATTATTCAAAAAATAATTTTTTACTGTCGCAAATTTTAATTACGCCAGGGATTGCCTTTTCTATAGTAAATTGTTCAAATAAATAATTTTCTACTGTCGCAAATTTTAATTGCGCCAGGGATTGCCTTTTCTATAGTAAATTATTCAAAAAATAATTTTATACTGTCGCAAATTTTAATTACGCCAGGGATTGCCTTTTCTATAGTAAATTTTTCAAAAAATAATTTTCTACTGTCGCAAATTTTAAGTGCGCCAGGGATTGCCTTTTCTATAGTAAATTTCTCACAAAATAATTTTTTACTGTCGCAAATTTTAAGTGCGCCAGGGATAGCCTTTTCTATAGTAAATTTTGCAAAAAATAATTTTTTATTGTCGCAAATTTTAATTGCGCCAAGGATTGCCTTTTCTATAGTAAATTATTCAAAAAATAATTTTCTACTGTCGCAAATTTTAATTACGCCAGGGATTGCCTTTTCTATAGTAAATTATTCAAAAAATAATTTTTTACTGTCGCAAATTTTAAGTGCGCCAGGGATTGCCTTTTCTATCGTAAATTATTCAAATAATAATTTTATACTGTCGCAAATTTTAATTACGACAGGGATTGCCTTTCCTATAGTAAATTATTCAAAAAATAATTTTTTACTGTCGCAAATTTTAAGTGCGCCAGGGATTGCCTTTTCTATAGTAAATTATTCAAAAAATAATTTTATACTGTCGCAAATTTTAATTACGCCAGGTATTGCCTTTTCTATAGTAAATTATTCAAAAAATAATTTTATACTGTAGCAAATTTTAATTACGCCAGGGATTGCCTTTTCTATAGTAAATTATTCAAAAAATAATTTTTTACTGTCGCAAATTTTAATTGCGCCAGGGATTGCCTTTTCTATAGTAAATTATTCAAAAAATAATTTTGAACTGTCGCAGATTTTAATTACGCCAGGGATTGCCTTTTCTATAGTAAATTATTCAAAAAATAATTTTTTACTGTCGCAAATTTTAAGTGCGCCAGGGATTGCCTTTTCTATAGTAAATTATTCAAAAAATAATTTTCTACTGTCGCAAATTTTAATTACGCCAGGGATTGCCTTTTCTATAGTAAATTATTCAAAAAATAATTTTTTACTGTCGCAAATTATAAGTGCGCCAGGGATTGCCTTTTCTATAGTAAATTATTCAAAAAATAATTTTTTACTGTCGCAAATTTTAAGTGCGCCAGGGATTGTCTTTTCTATAGTAAATTATTCAAAAAATAATTTTTTACTGTCGCAAATTTTAATTACGCTAGGGATTGCCTTTTCTATAGTAAATTATTCAAAAAATAATTTTCTACTGTCGCAAATTTTAATTGCGCCAGGGATTGCCTTTTCTATAGTAAATTATTCAAAAAATAATTTTGTACTGTCGCAAATTTTAATTACGCCAGGGATTGCCTTTTCTATAGTAAATTTTTCAAAAAATAATTTTCTACTGTCGCAAATTTTAACTGCGCCAGGGATTGCCTTTTCTATAGTAAATTTCTCACAAAATAATTTTTTACTGTCGCAAATTTTAAGTGCGCCAGGGATTGCCTTTTCTATAGTAAATTTTGCAAAAAATAATTTTTTAATGTCGCAAATTTTAATTGCGCCAGGGATTGCCTTTTCTATAGTAAATTATTCAAAAAATAATTTTCTACTGTCGCAAATTTTAATTACGCCAGGGATTGCCTTTTCTATAGTAAATTATTCAAAAAATAATTTTTTACTGTCGCAAATTTTAAGTGCGCCAGGGATTGCCTTTTCTATAGTAAATTATTCAAAAAATAATTTTATACTGTCGCAAATTTTAATTACGACAGGGATTGCCCTTTCTATAGTAAATTATTCAAAAAATAATTTTTTACTGTCGCAAATTTTAAGTGCGCCAGGGATTGCCTTTTCTATAGTAAATTATTCAAAAAATAATTTTACACTGTCGCAAATTTTAATTACGCCAGGGATTGCCTTTTCTATAGTTAATTATTCAAAAAATAATTTTCAACTGTCGCAAATTTTAATTACGCCAGGGATTGCCTTTTCTATAGTAAATTATTCAAAAAATAATTTTTTACTGTCGCAAATTTTAATTGCGCCAGGGATTGCCTTTTCTATAGTAAATTATTCAAAAAATAATTTTCAACTGTCGCAAATTTTAATTGCGCCAGGGATTGCCTTTTCTATAGTAAATTATTCAAAAAATAATTTTCTACTGTCGCAAATTTTAAGTGCGCCAGGGATTGCCTTTTCTATAGTAAATTATTCAAAAAATAATTTTTTACTGTCGCAAATTTTAATTGCGCCAGGGATTGCCTTTTCTATAGTAAATTATTCAAAAAATAATTTTCTACTGTCGCAAATTTTAAGTGCGCCAGGGATTGCCTTTTCTATAGTAAATTATTCAAAAAATAATTTTCAACTGTCGCAAATTTTAATTACGCCAGGGATTGCCTTTTCTATAGAAAATTATTCAAAAAATAATTTTCTACTGTCGCAAATTTTAAGTGCGCCAGGGATTGCCTTTTCTATAGTAAATTATTCAAAAAATAATTTTCAACTGTCGCAAATTTTAATTACGCCAGGGATTGCCTTTTCTATAGTAAATTATTCAAAAAATATTTTTTTACTCTCGCAAATTTCAATTTCGCCAGGTAAATTTTTCACAAATTAATTTTTTACTGACGCAAATTTTAAATACGCCAGGGATTGCCTTTTCTATAGTAAATTATTCAAAAAATAATTTTTTACTGTCGCAAATTTTAAATATCCCAGGGATTGCTTTTTCTATAGTAAATTTCTCACAAATTAATTTCTTACTGTCGCAAATTTTAAATACGCCAGGGATTGCCTTTTCTATATTCAATTATTCAAAAAATAATTTTCTACTGTCGCAAATTTTAATTACGCCAGGGATTTCCTTTTCTATAGTAAATTATTCAAAAAATAATTTTTTACTGTCGCAAATTTTAATTGCGCCAGGGATTGCCTTTTTAATAGTAAATTATTCAAAAAATAATTTTTAACTGTCGCAAATTTTAATTACGCCAGGGATTGCCTTTTCTGTAGTAAATTATTCAAAAAATAATTTTCTACTGTCGCAAATTTTAATTGCGCCAGGGATTGCCTTTTCTATAGTAAATTATTCAAAAAATAATTTTCTACTGTCGCAAATTTTAATTGCGCCAGGGATTGCCTTTTGTATAGTAAATTATTCAAAAAATAATTTTTTACTGTCGCAAATTTTAATTGCGCCAGGGATTGCCTTTTCTATAGTAAATTATTCAAAAAATAATTTTTTACTGTCGCAAATTTTAATTACGCCAGGGATTGCCTTTTTTTATAGTAAATTATTCAAAAAATAATTTTCTACTGTCGCAAATTTTAATTGCGCCAGGGATTGCCTTTTCTATAGTAAATTATTCAAAAAATAATTTTATACTGTCGCAAATTTTAATTACGCCAGGGATTGCCTTTTCTATAGTAAATTATTCAAAAAATAATTTTCAACTGTCGCAAATTTTAATTGCGCCAGGGATTGCCTTTTCTATAGTAAATTATTCAAAAAATAATTTTCAACTGTCGCAAATTTTAATTACGCCAGGGATTGCCTTTTCTATAGTAAATTATTCAAAAAATAATTTTCAACTGTCGCAAATTTTAATTGCGCCAGGGATTGCCTTTTCTATAGTAAATTATTCAAAAAATAATTTTCAACTGTCGCAAATTTTAATTGCGCCAGGGATTGCCTTTTATATAGTAAATTATTCAAAAAATAATTTTCTACTGTCGCAAATTTTAAGTGCGCCAGGGATTGCCCTTTCTATAGTAAATTATTCAAAAAATAATTTTCAACTGTCGCAAATTTTAATTGCGCCAGGGATTGCCTTTTCTATAGTAAATTATTCAAAAAATAATTTTCAACTGTCGCAAATTTTAATTACGCCAGGGATTGCCTTTTCTATAGTAAATTATTCAAAAAATAATTTTTTACTCTCGCAAATTTCAATTTCGCCAGGTAAATTTTTCACAAATTAATTTTTTACTGTCGCAAATTTTAAATACGCCAGGGATTGCCTTTTCTACAGTAAATTATTCAAAAAATAATTTTTTACTGTCGCAAATTTTAAATATCCCAGGGATTGCCTTTCTATAGTAAATTTCTCACAAATTAATTTCTTACTGTCGCAAATTTTAAATACGCCAGGGATTGCCTTTTCTATAGTAAATTATTCAAAAAATAATTTTCTACTGTCGCAAATTTTAATTACGCCAGGGATTGCCTTTTCTATAGTAAATTATTCAAAAAATAATTTTTTACTGTCGCAAATTTTAAGTGCGCCAGGGATTGCCTTTTCTATAGTAAATTATTCAAAAAATAATTTTATACTGTCGCAAATTTTAATTACGCCAGGGATTGCCTTTTCTATAGTAAATTATTCAAAAAATAATTTTATACTGTCGCAAATTTTAATTACGCCAGGGATTGCCTTTTCTATAGTAAATTATTCAAAAAATAATTTTTTACTGTCGCAAATTTTGATTGCGCCAGGGATTGCCTTTTCTATAGTAAATTATTCAAAAAATAATTTTTTACTGTCGCGAATTTTAATTACGCCAGGGATTGCCTTTTCTATAGTAAATTATTCAAAAAATAATTTTCTACTGTCGCAAATTTTAATTGCGCCAGGGATTGCCTTTTCTATAGTAAATTATTCAAAAAATAATTT
The DNA here is from genome assembly GCA_963930735.1 of Dioctria linearis. Lineage (NCBI taxonomy): Eukaryota > Metazoa > Arthropoda > Insecta > Diptera > Asilidae > Dioctria > Dioctria linearis. The sequence continues at coordinate 149,564 of CAWVNZ010002585.1, read as the reverse complement.
TCAACTGTCGCAAATTTTAATTACGCCAGGGATTGCCTTTTCTATAGTAAATTATTCAAAAAATAATTTTCTACTGTCGCAAATTTTAATTGCGCCAGGGATTGCCTTTTCTATAGTAAATTATTCAAAAAATAATTTTCTACTGTCGCAAATTTTAAATATCCCAGGGATTGCTTTTTCTATAGTAAATTTCTCACAAATTAATTTCTTACTGTCGCAAATTTTAAATACGCCAGGGATTGCCTTTTCTATAGTCAATTATTCAAAAAATAATTTTCTACTGTCGCAAATTTTAATTGCGCCAGGGATTGCCTTTTCTATAGTAAATTATTCAAAAAATAATTTTTTTACTGTCGCAAATTTTAATTGCGCCAGGGATTGCCTTTTCTATAGTAAATTATTCAAAAAATAATTTTTTACTGTCGCAAATTTTAATTACGCCAGGGATTGCCTTTTCTATAGTAAATTATTCAAAAAATAATTTTCTACTGTCGCAAATTTTAATTGCGCCAGGGATTGCCTTTTCTATAGTAAATTATTCAAAAAATAATTTTATACTGTCGCAAATTTTAAATATCCCAGGGATTGCTTTTTCTATAGTAAATTTCTCACAAATTAATTTCTTACTGTCGCAAATTTTAAATACGCCAGGGATTGCCTTTTCTATAGTCAATTATTCAAAAAATAATTTTCTACTGTCGCAAATTTTAATTACGCCAGGGATTGCCTTTTCTATAGTAAATTATTCAAAAAATTATTTTTTACTGTCGCAAATTTTAATTGCGCCAGTGATTGCCTTTTTTAATAGTAAATTATTCAAAAATAATTTTTAACTGTCGCAAATTTTAATTACGCCAGGGATTGCCTTTTCTGTAGTAAATTATTCAAAAAATAATTTTCTACTGTCGCAAATTTTAATTGCGCCAGGGATTGCCTTTTCTATAGTAAATTATTCAAAAAATAATTTTCTACTGTCGCAAATTTTAATTGCGCCAGGGATTGCCTTTTCTATAGTAAATTATTCAAAAAATAATTTTTTACTGTCGCAAATTTTAATTGCGCCAGGGATTGCCTTTTCTATAGTAAATTATTCAAAAAATAATTTTTTACTGTCGCAAATTTTAATTACGCCAGGGATTGCCTTTTCTATAGTAAATTATTCAAAAAATAATTTTCTACTGTCGCAAATTTTAATTGCGCCAGGGATTGCCTTTTCTATAGTAAATTATTCAAAAAATAATTTTATACTGTCGCAAATTTTATTTACGCCAGGGATTGCCTTTTCTATAGTAAATTATTCAAAAAATAATGTTCAACTGTCGCAAATTTTAATTGCGCCAGGGATTGCCTTTTCTATAGTAAATTATTCAAAAAATAATTTTCAAATGTCGCAAATTTTAATTACGCCAGGGATTGCCTTTTCTATAGTAAATTATTCAAAAATAATTTTCAACTGTCGCAAATTTTAATTGCGCCAGGGATTGCCTTTTCTATAGTAAATTATTCAAAAAATAATTTTCAACTGTCGCAAATTTTAATTGCGCCAGGGATTGCCTTTTATATAGTAAATTATTCAAAAAATAATTTTCTACTGTCGCAAATTTTAAGTGCGCCAGGAATTGCCCTTTCTATAGTAAATTATTCAAAAAATAATTTTCAACTGTGGCAAATTTTAATTGCGCCAGGGATTGCCTTTTCTATAGTAAATTATTCAAAAAATATTTTTCAACTGTCGCAAATTTTAATTACGCCAGGGATTGCCTTTTCTATAGTAAATTATTCAAAAAATAATTTTTTACTCTCGCAAATTTCAATTTCGCCAGGTAAATTTTTCACAAATTAATTTTTTACTGTCGCAAATTTTAAATACGCCAGGGATTGCCTTTTCTACAGTAAATTATTCAAAAAATAATTTTTTACTGTCGCAAATTTTAAATATCCCAGGGATTGCCTTTCTATAGTAAATTTCTCACAAATTAATTTCTTACTGTCGCAAATTTTAAATACGCCAGGGATTGCCTTTTCTATAGTAAATTATTCAAAAATAATTTTCTACTGTCGCAAATTTTAATTACGCCAGGGATTGCCTTTTCTATAGTAAATTATTCAAAAAATAATTTTTTACTGTCGCAAATTTTAAGTGCGCCAGGATTGCCTTTTCTATAGTAAATTATTCAAAAAATAATTTTATACTGTCGCAAATTTTAATTACGCCAGGGATTGCCTTTTCTATAGTAAATTATTCAAAAAATAATTTTATACTGTCGCAAATTTTAATTACGCCAGGGATTGCCTTTTCTATAGTAAATTATTCAAAAAATAATTTTTTACTGTCGCAAATTTTGATTGCGCCAGGGATTGCCTTTTCTATAGTAAATTATTCAAAAAATAATTTTTTACTGTCGCGAATTTTAATTACGCCAGGGATTGCCTTTTCTATAGTAAATTATTCAAAAAATAATTTTCTACTGTCGCAAATTTTAATTGCGCCAGGGATTGCCTTTTCTATAGTAAATTATTCAAAAAATAATTTTATACTGTCGCAAATTTTAATTACGCCAGGGATTGCCTTTTCTAAAGTAAATTTTTCAAAAAATAATTTTATACTGTCGCAAATTTTAATTACGCCAGGGATTGCCTTTTCTATAGTAAATTATTCAAAAAATAATTTTTTACTGTCGCAAATTTTAATTGCGCCAGGGATTGCCTTTTCTATAGTAAATTATTCAAAAAATAATTTTCAACTGTCGCAAATTTTAATTACGCCAGGGATTGCCTTTTCTATAGTAAATTATTCAAAAAATAATTTTTTACTGTCGCAAATTTTAATTGCGCCAGGGATTGCCTTTTCTATAGTAAATTATTCAAAAAATAATTTTTTACTGTCGCAAATTTTAATTACGCCAGGGATTGCCTTTTCTATAGTAAATTGTTCAAAAAATAATTTTCTACTGTCGCAAATTTTAATTGCGCCAGGGATTGCCTTTTCTATAGTAAATTATTCAAAAAATAATTTGATACTGTCGCAAATTTTAAGTGCGCCAGGGATTGCCTTTTCTATAGTAAATTATTCAAAAAATAATTTTATACTGTCGCAAATTTTAATTACGCCAGGGATTGCCTTTTCTATAGTAAATTATTCAAAAAATAATTTTATACTGTCGCAAATTTTAATTACGCCAGGGATTGCCTTTTCTATAGTAAATTATTCAAAAAATAATTTTTTACTGTCGCAAATTTTGATTGCGCCAGGGATTGCCTTTTCTATAGTAAATTATTCAAAAAATAATTTTTTACTGTCGCGAATTTTAATTACGCCAGGGATTGCCTTTTCTATAGTAAATTATTCAAAAAATAATTTTCTACTGTCGCAAATTTTAATTGCGCCAGGGATTGCCTTTTATATAGTAAATTATTCAAAAAATAATTTTCTACTGTCGCAAATTTTAAGTGCGCCAGGGATTGCCCTTTCTATAGTAAATTATTCAAAAAATAATTTTCAACTGTCGCAAATTTTAATTGCGCCAGGGATTGCCTTTTCTATAGTAAATTATTCAAAAAATAATTTTCAACTGTCGCAAATTTTAATTACGCCAGGGATTGCCTTTTCTATAGTAAATTATTCAAAAAATAATTTTTTACTCTCGCAAATTTCAATTTCGCCAGGTAAATTTTTCACAAATTAATTTTTTACTGTCGCAAATTTTAAATACGCCAGGGATTGCCTTTTCTACAGTAAATTATTCAAAAAATAATTTTTTACTGTCGCAAATTTTAAATATCCCAGGGATTGCCTTTCTATAGTAAATTTCTCACAAATTAATTTCTTACTGTCGCAAATTTTAAATACGCCAGGGATTGCCTTTTCTATAGTAAATTATTCAAAAAATAATTTTCTACTGTCGCAAATTTTAATTACGCCAGGGATTGCCTTTTCTATAGTAAATTATTCAAAAAATAATTTTTTACTGTCGCAAATTTTAAGTGCGCCAGGGATTGCCTTTTCTATAGTAAATTATTCAAAAAATAATTTTATACTGTCGCAAATTTTAATTACGCCAGGGATTGCCTTTTCTATAGTAAATTATTCAAAAAATAATTTTATACTGTCGCAAATTTTAATTACGCCAGGGATTGCCTTTTCTATAGTAAATTATTCAAAAAATAATTTTTTACTGTCGCAAATTTTGATTGCGCCAGGGATTGCCTTTTCTATAGTAAATTATTCAAAAAATAATTTTTTACTGTCGCGAATTTTAATTACGCCAGGGATTGCCTTTTCTATAGTAAATTATTCAAAAAATAATTTTCTACTGTCGCAAATTTTAACTGCGCCAGGGATTGCCTTTTCTATAGTAAATTATTCAAAAAATAATTTTATACTGTCGCAAATTTTAATTACGCCAGGGATTGCCTTTTCTATAGTAAATTTTTCAAAAAGTAATTTTATACTGTCGCAAATTTTAATTACGCCAGGGATTGCCTTTTCTATAGTAAATTATTCAAAAAATAATTTTTTACTGTCGCAAATTTTAATTGCGCCAGGGATTGCCTTTTCTATAGTAAATTATTCAAAAAATAATTTTCAACTGTCGCAAATTTTAATTACGCCAGGGATTGCCTTTTCTATAGTAAATTATTCAAAAAATAATTTTTTACTGTCGCAAATTTTAATTGCGCCAGGGATTGCCTTTTCTATAGTAAATTATTCAAAAAATAATTTTTTACTGTCGCAAATTTTAATTACGCCAGGGATTGCCTTTTCTATAGTAAATTGTTCAAAAAATAATTTTCTACTGTCGCAAATTTTAATTGCGCCAGGGATTGCCTTTTCTATAGTAAATTATTCAAAAAATAATTTTATACTGTCGCAAATTTTAATTACGCCAGGGATTGCCTTTTCTATAGTAAATTTTTCAAAAAATAATTTTCTACTGTCGCAAATTTTAAGTGCGCCAGGGATTGCCTTTTCTATAGTAAATTTCTCACAAAATAATTTTTTACTGTCGCAAATTTTAAGTGCGCCAGGGATTGACTTTTCTATAGTAAATTTTGCAAAAAATAATTTTCTACTGTCGCAAATTTTAATTGCGCCAGGGATTGCCTTTTCTATAGTAAATTATTCAAAAAATAATTTTATACTGTCGCAAATTTTAATTACGCCAGGGATTGCCTTTTCTATAGTAAATTTTTCAAAAAATAATTTTCTACTGTCGCAAATTTTAAGTGCGCCAGGGATTGCCTTTTCTATAGTAAATTTCTCACAAAATAATTTTTTACTGTCGCAAATTTTAAGTGCGCCAGGGATTGACTTTTCTATAGTAAATTTTGCAAAAAATAATTTTTTACTGTCGCAAATTTTAATTGCGCCAGGGATTGCCTTTTCTATAGTAAATTATTCAAAAAATAATTTTCTACTGTCGCAAATTTTAATTACGCCAGGGATTGCCTTTTCTATAGTAAATTATTCAAAAAATAATTTTTTACAGTCGCAAATTTTAAGTGCGCCAGGGATTGCCTTTTCTATAGTAAATTATTCAAAAAATAATTTTCAACTGTCGCAAATTTTAATTGCGCCAGGGATTGCCTTTTCTATAGTAAATTATTCAAAAAATAATTTTCTACTGTCGCAAATTTTAAGTGCGCCAGGGATTGCCTTTTCTATAGTAAATTATTCAAAAAATAATTTTTTACTGTCGCAAATTTTAATTGCGCCAGGGATTGCCTTTTCTATAGTAAATTATTCAAAAAATAATTTTCTACTGTCGCAAATTTTAAGTGCGCCAGGGATTGCCTTTTCTATAGTAAATTATTCAAAAAATAATTTTCAACTGTCGCAAATTTTAATTACGCCAGGGATTGCCTTTTCTATAGTAAATTATTCAAGAAACAATTTTCTACTGTCGCAAATTTTAAGTGCGCCAGGGATTGCCTTTTCTATAGTAAATTATTCAAAAAATAATTTTCAACTGTCGCAAATTTTAATTACGCCAGGGATTGCCTTTTCTATAGTAAATTATTCAAAAAATAATTTTTTACTCTCGCAAATTTCAATTTCGCCAGGTAAATTTTTCACAAATTAATTTTTTACTGACGCAAATTTTAAATACGCCAGGGATTGCCTTTTCTATAGTAAATTATTCAAAAAATAATTTTTTACTGTCGCAAATTTTAAATATCCCAGGGATTGCTTTTTCTATAGTAAATTTCTCACAAATTAATTTCTTACTGTCGCAAATTTTAAATACGCCAGGGATTGCCTTTTCTATAGTAAATTATTCAAAAAATAATTTTCTACTGTCGCAAATTTTAATTACGCCAGGGATTGCCTATTCTATAGTAAATTATTCAAAAAATAATTTTTTACTGTCGCATATTTTAAGTGCGCCAGGATTGCCTTTTCTATAGTAAATTATTCAAAAAATAATTTTATACTGTCGCAAATTTTAATTACGCCAGGGATTGCCTTTTCTATAATAAATTATTCAAAAAATAATTTTTTACTGTCGCAAATTTTAATTGCGCCAGGGATTGCCTTTTTTAATAGTAAATTATTCAAAAAATAATTTTTAACTGTCGCAAATTTTAATTACGCCAGGGATTGCCTTTTCTGTAGTAAATTATTCAAAAAATAATTTTCTACTGTCGCAAATTTTAATTGCGCCAGGGATTGCCTTTTCTATAGTAAATTATTCAAAAAATAATTTTTTACTGTCGCAAATTTTAAGTGCGCCAGGGATTGCCTTTTCTATAGTAAATTATTCAAAAAATAATTTTCAACTGTCGCAAATCTTAATTACGCCAGGGATTGCCTTTTCTATAGTAAATTATTCAAAAAATAATTTTTCACTCTCGCAAATTTCAATTTCGCCAGGTAAATTTTTCACAAATTAATTTTTTACTGACGCAAATTTTAAATACGCCAGGGATTGCCTTTTCTATAGTAAATTATTCAAAAAATAATTTTTTACTGTCGCAAATTTTAAATATCCCAGGGATTGCTTTTTCTTTAGTAAATTTCTCACAAATTAATTTCTTACTGTCGCAAATTTTAAATACGCCAGGGATTGCCTTTTCTATAGTAAATTATTCAAAAAATAATTTTCTACTGTCGCAAATTTTAATTACGCCAGGGATTGCCTTTTCTATAGTAAATTATTCAAAAAATAATTTTTTACTGTCGCATATTTTAAGTGCGCCAGGATTGCCTTTTCTATAGTAAATTATTCAAAAAATAATTTTATACTGTCGCAAATTTTAATTACGCCAGGGATTGCCTTTTCTATAGTAAATTATTCAAAAAATAATTTTTTACTGTCGCAAATTTTAATTGCGCCAGGGATTGCCTTTTTTAATAGTAAATTATTCAAAAAATAATTTTTAACTGTCGCAAATTTTAATTACGCCAGGGATTGCCTTTTCTGTAGTAAATTATTCAAAAAATAATTTTCTACTGTCGCAAATTTTAATTGCGCCAGGGATTGCCTTTTCTATAGTAAATTATTCAAAAAATAATTTTCTACTGTCGCAAATTTTAATTGCGAAAGGGATTGCATTTTCTATAGTAAATTATTCAAAAAATAATTTTTTACTGTCGCAAATTTTAATTGCGCCAGGGATTGCCTTTTCTATAGTAAATTATTCAAAAAATATTTTTTTACTGTCGCAAATTTTAATTACGCCAGGGATTGCCTTTTCTATAGTAAATTATTCAAAAAATAATTTTCTACTGTCGCAAATTTTAATTGCGCCAGGGATTGCCTTTTCTATAGTAAATTATTCAAAAAATAATTTTATACTGTCGCAAATTTTAATTACGCCAGGGATTGCGTTTTCTATAGTAAATTATTCAAAAAATAATTTTCAACTGTCGCAAATTTTAATTGCGCCAGGGATTGCCTTTTCTATAGTAAATTATTCAAAAAATAATTTTCAACTGTCGCAAATTTTAATTACGCCAGGGATTGCCTTTTCTATAGTAAATTATTCAAAAAATAATTTTCAACTGTCGCAAATTTTAATTGCGCCAGGGATTGCCTTTTCTATAGTAAATTATTCAAAAAATAATTTTCAACTGTCGCAAATTTTAATTGCGCCAGGGATTGCCTTTTATATAGTAAATTATTCAAAAAATTATTTTCTACTGTCGCAAATTTTAAGTGCGCCAGGGATTGCCCTTTCTATAGTAAATTATTCAAAAAATAATTTTCAACTGTCGCAAATTTTAATTGCGCCAGGGATTGCCTTTTCTATAGTAAATTATTCAAAAAATAATTTTCAACTGTCGCAAATTTTAATTACGCCAGGGATTGCCTTTTCTATAGTAAATTATTCAAAAAATAATTTTTTACTGTCGCAAATTTTAATTGCGCCAGGGATTGCCTGTTTTAATAGTAAATTATTCAAAAAATAATTTTTAACTGTCGCAAATTTTAATTACGCCAGGGATTGCCTTTTCTGTAGTAAATTATTCAAAAAATAATTTTCTACTGTCGCAAATTTTAATTGCGCCAGGGATTGCCTTTTCTATAGTAAATTATTCAAAAAATAATTTTCTACTGTCGCAAATTTTAATTGCGCCAGGGATTGCCTTTTCTATAGTAAATTATTCAAAAAATAATTTTTTACTGTCGCAAATTTTAATTGCGCCAGGGATTGCCTTTTCTATAGTAAATTATTCAAAAAATAATTTTTTACTGTCGCAAATTTTAATTACGCCAGGGATTGCCTTTTCTATAGTAAATTATTCAAAAAATAATTTTCTACTGTCGCAAATTTTAATTGCGCCAGGGATTGCCTTTTCTATAGTAAATTATTCAAAAAATAATTTTATACTGTCGCAAATTTTAATTACGCCAGGGATTGCCTTATCTATAGTAAATTATTCAAAAAATAATTTTCAACTGTCGCAAATTTTAATTGCGCCAGGGATTGCCTTTTCTATAGTAAATTATTCAAAAAATAATTTTCAACTGTCGCAAATTTTAATTACGCCAGGGATTGCCTTTTCTATAGTAAATTATTCAAAAAATAATTTTCAACTGTCGCAAATTTTAATTGCGCCAGGGATTGCCTTTTCTATAGTAAATTATTCAAAAAATAATTTTCAACTGTCGCAAATTTTAATTGCGCCAGGGATTGCCTTTTATATAGTAAATTATTCAAAAAATAATTTTCTACTGTCGCAAATTTTAAGTGCGCCAGGGATTGCCCTTTCTATAGTAAATTATTCAAAAAATAATTTTCAACTGTCGCAAATTTTAATTGCGCCAGGGATTGCCTTTTCTATAGTAAATTATTCAAAAAATAATTTTCAACTGTCGCAAATTTTAATTACGCCAGGGATTGCCTTTTCTATAGTAAATTATTCAAAAAATAATTTTTTACTCTCGCAAATTTCAATTTCGCCAGGTAAATTTTTCACAAATTAATTTTTTACTGTCGCAAATTTTAAATACGCCAGGGATTGCCTTTTCTACAGTAAATTATTCAAAAAATAATTTTTTACTGTCGCAAATTTTAAATATCCCAGGGATTGCCTTTCTATAGTAAATTTCTCACAAATTAATTTCTTACTGTCGCAAATTTTAAATACGCCAGGGATTGCCTTTTCTATAGTAAATTATTCAAAAAATAATTTTCTACTCTCGCAAATTTTAATTACGCCAGGGATTGCCTTTTCTATAGTAAATTATTCAAAAAATAATTTTTTACTGTCGCAAATTTTAAGTGCGCCAGGGATTGCCTTTTCTATAGTAAATTATTCAAAAAATAATTTTATACTGTCGCAAATTTTAATTACGCCAGGGATTGCCTTTTCTATAGTAAATTATTCAAAAAATAATTTTATACTGTCGCAAATTTTAATTACGCCAGGGATTGCCTTTTCTATAGTAAATTATTCAAAAAATAATTTTTTACTGTCGCAAATTTTGATTGCGCCAGGGATTGCCTTTTCTATAGTAAATTATTCAAAAAATAATTTTTTACTGTCGCGAATTTTAATTACGCCAGGGATTGCCTTTTCTATAGTAAATTATTCAAAAAATAATTTTCTACTGTCGCAAATTTTAATTGCGCCAGGGATTGCCTTTTCTATAGTAAATTATTCAAAAAATAATTTTATACTGTCGCAAATTTTAACTACGCCAGGGATTGCCTTTTCTATAGTAAATTTTTCAAAAAATAATTTTATACTGTCGCAAATTTTAATTACGCCAGGGATTGCCTTTTCTATAGTAAATTATTCAAAAAATAATTTTTTACTGTCGCAAATTTTAATTGCGCCAGGGATTGCCTTTTCTATAGTAAATTATTCAAAAAATAATTTTCAACTGTCGCAAATTTTAATTACGCCAGGGATTGCCTTTTCTATAGTAAATTATTCAAAAAATAATTTTTTACTGTCGCAAATTTTAATTGCGCCAGGGATTGCCTTTTCTATAGTAAATTATTCAAAAAATAATTTTTTACTGTCGCAAATTTTAATTACGCCAGGGATTGCCTTTTCTATAGTAAATTGTTCAAAAAATAATTTTCTACTGTCGCAAATTTTAATTGCGCCAGGGATTGCCTTTTCTATAGTAAATTATTCAAAAAATAATTTTATACTGTCGCAAATTTTAAGTGCGCCAGGGATTGCCTTTTCTATAGTAAATTATTCAAAAAATAATTTTATACTGTCGCAAATTTTAATTACGCCAGGGATTGCCTTTTCTATAGTAAATTATTCAAAAAATAATTTTATACTGTCGCAAATTTTAATTACGCCAGGGATTGCCTTTTCTATAGTAAATTATTCAAAAAATAATTTTTTACTGTCGCAAATTTTGATTGCGCCAGGGATTGCCTTTTCTATAGTAAATTATTCAAAAAATAATTTTTTACTGTCGCGAATTTTAATTACGCCAGGGATTGCCTTTTCTATAGTAAATTATTCAAAAAATAATTTTCTACTGTCGCAAATTTTAATTGCGCCAGGGATTGCCTTTTATATAGTAAATTATTCAAAAAATAATTTTCTACTGTCGCAAATTTTAAGTGCGCCAGGGATTGCCCTTTCTATAGTAAATTATTCAAAAAATAATTTTCAACTGTCGCAAAATTTAATTGCGCCAGGGATTGCCTTTTCTATAGTAAATTATTCAAAAAATAATTTTCAACTGTCGCAAATTTTAATTACGCCAGGGATTGCCTTTTCTATAGTAAATTATTCAAAAAATAATTTTTTACTCTCGCAAATTTCAATTTCGCCAGGTAAATTTTTCACAAATTAATTTTTTACTGTCGCAAATTTTAAATACGCCAGGGATTGCCTTTTCTACAGTAAATTATTCAAAAAATAATTTTTTACTGTCGCAAATTTTAAATATCCCAGGGATTGCCTTTCTATAGTAAATTTCTCACAAATTAATTTCTTACTGTCGCAAATTTTAAATACGCCAGGGATTGCCTTTTCTATAGTAAATTATTCAAAAAATAATTTTCTACTGTCGCAAATTTTAATTACGCCAGGGATTGCCTTTTCTATAGTAAATTATTCAAAAAATAATTTTTTACTGTCGCAAATTTTAAGTGCGCCAGGGATTGCCTTTTCTATAGTAAATTATTCAAAAAATAATTTTATACTGTCGCAAATTTTAATTACGCCAGGGATTGCCTTTTCTATAGTAAATTATTCAAAAAATAATTTTATACTGTCGCAAATTTTAATTACGCCAGGGATTGCCTTTTCTATAGTAAATTATTCAAAAAATAATTTTTTACTGTCGCAAATTTTGATTGCGCCAGGGATTGCCTTTTCTATAGTAAATTATTCAAAAAATAATTTTTTACTGTCGCGAATTTTACTTACGCCAGGGATTGCCTTTTCTATAGTAAATTATTCAAAAAATAATTTTCTACTGTCGCAAATTTTAATTGCGCCAGGGATTGCCTTTTCTATAGTAAATTATTCAAAAAATAATTTTATACTGTCGCAAATTTTAACTACGCCAGGGATTGCCTTTTCTATAGTAAATTTTTCAAAAAATAATTTTATACTGTCGCAAATTTTAATTACGCCAGGGATTGCCTTTTCTATAGTAAATTATTCAAAAAATAATTTATTACTGTCGCAAATTTTAATTGCGCCAGGGATTGCCTTTTCTATAGTAAATTATTCAAAAAATAATTTTCAACTGTCGCAAATTTTAATTACGCCAGGGATTGCCTTTTCTATAGTAAATTATTCAAAAAATAATTTTTTACTGTCGCAAATTTTAATTGCGCCAGGGATTGCCTTTTCTATAGTAAATTATTCAAAAAATAATTTTTTACTGTCGCAAATTTTAATTACGCCAGGGATTGCCTTTTCTATAGTAAATTGTTCAAAAAATAATTTTCTACTGTCGCAAATTTTAATTGCGCCAGGGATTGCCTTTTCTATAGTAAATTATTCAAAAAATAATTTTATACTCTCGCAAATTTTAAGTGCGCCAGGGATTGCCTTTTCTATAGTAAATTATTCAAAAAATAATTTTATACTGTCGCAAATTTTAATTACGCCAGGGATTGCCTTTTCTATAGTAAATTATTCAAAAAATAATTTTATACTGTCGCAAATTTTAATTACGCCAGCGATTGCCTTTTCTATAGTAAATTATTCAAAAAATAATTTTTTACTGTCGCAAATTTTGATTGCGCCAGGGATTGCCTTTTCTATAGTAAATTATTCAAAAAATAATTTTTTACTGTCGCGAATTTTACTTACGCCAGGGATTGCCTTTTCTATAGTAAATTATTCAAAAAATAATTTTCTACTGTCGCAAATTTTAATTGCGCCAGGGATTGCCTTTTATATAGTAAATTATTCAAAAAATAATTTTCTACTGTCGCAAATTTTAAGTGCGCCAGGGATTGCCCTTTCTATAGTAAATTATTCAAAAAATAATTTTCAACTGTCGCAAATTTTAATTGCGCCAGGGATTGCCTTTTCTATAGTAAATTATTCAAAAAATAATTTTCAACTGTCGCAAATTTTAATTACGCCAGGGATTGCCTTTTCTATAGTAAATTATTCAAAAAATAATTTTTTACTCTCGCAAATTTCAATTTCGCCAGGTAAATTTTTCACAAATTAATTTTTTACTGTCGCAAATTTTAAATACGCCAGGGATTGCCTTTTCTACAGTAAATTATTCAAAAAATAATTTTTTACTGTCGCAAATTTTAAATATCCCAGGGATTGCCTTTCTATAGTAAATTTCTCACAAATTAATTTCTTACTGTCGCAAATTTTAAATACGCCAGGGATTGACTTTTCTATAGTAAATTATTCAAAAAATAATTTTCTACTGTCGCAAATTTTAATTACGCCAGGGATTGCCTTTTCTATAGTAAATTATTCAAAAAATAATTTTTTACTGTCGCAAATTTTAAGTGCGCCAGGGATTGCCTTTTCTATAGTAAATTATTCAAAAAATAATTTTATACTGTCGCAAATTTTAATTACGCCAGGGATTGCCTTTTCTATAGTAAATTATTCAAAAAATAATTTTATACTGTCGCAAATTTTAATTACGCCAGGGATTGCCTTTTCTATAGTAAATTATTCAAAAAATAATTTTTTACTGTCGCAAATTTTGATTGCGCCAGGGATTGCCTTTTCTATAGTAAATTATTCAAAAAATAATTTTTTACTGTCGCGAATTTTAATTACGCCAGGGATTGCCTTTTCTATAGTAAATTATTCAAAAAATAATTTTCTACTGTCGCAAATTTTAATTGCGCCAGGGATTGCCTTTTCTATAGTAAATTATTCAAAAAATAATTTTCTACTGTCGCAAATTTTAATTACGCCAGGGATTGCCTTTTCTATAGTAAATTATTCAAAAAATAATTTTTTACAGTCGCAAATTTTAACTGCGCCAGGGATTGCCTTTTCTATAGTAAATTATTCAAAAAATAATTTTCAACTGTCGCAAATTTTAATTGCGCCAGGGATTGCCTTTTCTATAGTAAATTATTCAAAAAATAATTTTCTACTGTCGCAAATTTTAAGTGCGCCAGGGATTGCCTTTTCTATAGTAAATTATTCAAAAAATAATTTTTTACTGTCGCAAATTTTAATTGCGCCAGGGATTGCCTTTTCTATAGTAAATTATTCAAAAAATAATTTTCTGCTGTCGCAAATTTTAAGTGCGCCAGGGATTGCCTTTTCTATAGTAAATTATTCAAAAAATAATTTTCAACTGTCGCAAATTTTAATTACGCCAGGGATTGCCTTTTCTATAGTAAATTATTCAAAAAATAATTTTCTACTGTCGCAAATTTTAAAGGCGCCAGGGATTGCCTTTTCTATAGTAAATTATTCAAAAAATAATTTTCAACTGTCGCAAATTTTAATTACGCCAGGGATTGCCTTTTCTATAGTAAATTATTCAAAAAATAATTTTTTACTCTCGCAAATTTCAATTTCGCCAGGTAAATTTTTCACAAATTAATTTTTTACTGACGCAAATTTTAAATACGCCATGGAATGCCTTTTCTATAGTAAATTATTCAAAAAATAATTTTTTACTGTCGCAAATTTTAAATATCCCAGGGATTGCTTTTTCTATAGTAAATTTCTCACAAATTAATTTCTTACTGTCGCAAATTTTAAATACGCCAGGGATTGCCTTTTCTATAGTAAATTATTCAAAAAATAATTTTCTACTGTCGCAAATTTTAATTACGCCAGGGATTGCCTTTTCTATAGTAAATTATTCAAAAAATAATTTTTTACTGTCGCATATTTTAAGTGCGCCAGGATTGCCTTTTCTATAGTAAATTATTCAAAAAATAATTTTATACTGTCGCAAATTTTAATTACGCCAGGGATTGCCTTTTCTATAATAAATTATTCAAAAAATAATTTTTTACTGTCGCAAATTTTAATTGCGCCAGGGATTGCCTTTTTTAATAGTAAATTATTCAAAAAATAATTTTTAACTGTCGCAAATTTTAATTACGCCAGGGATTGCCTTTTCTGTAGTAAATTATTCAAAAAATAATTTTCTACTGTCGCAAATTTTAATTGCGCCAGGGATTGCCTTTTCTATAGTAAATTATTCAAAAAATAATTTTTTACTGTCGCAAATTTTAAGTGCGCCAGGGATTGCCTTTTCTATAGTAAATTATTCAAAAAATAATTTTCAACTGTCGCAAATTTTAATTACGCCAGGGATTGCCTTTTCTATAGTAAATTATTCAAAAAATAATTTTTTACTCTCGCAAATTTCAATTTCGCCAGGTAAATTTTTCACAAATTAATTTTTTACTGACGCAAATTTTAAATACGCCAGGGATTGCCTTTTCTATAGTAAATTATTCAAAAAATAATTTTTTACCGTCGCAAATTTTAAATATCCCAGGGATTGCTTTTTCTATAGTAAATTTCTCACAAATTAATTTCTTACTGTCGCAAATTTTAATTACGCCAGGGATTGCCTTTTCTATAGTAAATTATTCAAAAAATAATTTTTTACTGTCGCAAATTTTAATTGCGCCAGGGATTGCCTTTTCTATAGTAAATTATTCAAAAAATAATTTTTTACTGTCGCAAATTTTAATTACGCCATGGATTGCCTTTTCTATAGTAAATTGTTCAAAAAATAATTTTCTACTGTCGCAAATTTTAATTGCGCCAGTGATTGCCTTTTCTATAGTAAATTATTCAAAAAATAATTTTATACTGTCGCAAATTTTAATTACGCCAGGGATTGCCTTTTCTATAGTAAATTTTTCAAAAAATAATTTTCTACTGTCGCAAATTTTAAGTGCGCCAGGGATTGCCTTTTCTATAGTAAATTTCTCACAAAATAATTTTTTACTGTCGCAAATTTTAAGTGCGCCAGGGATTGACTTTTCTATAGTAAATTTTGCAAAAAATAATTTTTTACTGTCGCAAATTTTAATTGCGCCAGGGATTGCCTTTTCTATAGTAAATTATTCAAAAAATAATTTTCTACTGTCGCAAATTTTAATTGCGCCAGGGATTGCCTTTTCTATAGTAAATTATTCAAAAAATAATTTTTTACAGTCGCAAATTTTAAGTGCGCCAGGGATTGCCTTTTCTATAGTAAATTATTCAAAAAATAATTTTCAACTGTCGCAAATTTTAATTGCGCCAGGGATTGCCTTTTCTATAGTAAATTTTTCAAAAAATAATTTTCTACTGTCGCAAATTTTAAGTGCGCCAGGGATTGCCTTTTCTATAGTAAATTTCTCACAAAATAATTTTTTACTGTCGCAAATTTTAAGTGCGCCAGGGATTGACTTTTCTATAGTAAATTTTGCAAAAAATAATTTTTTACTGTCGCAAATTTTAATTGCGCCAGGGATTGCCTTTCCTATAGTAAATTATTCAAAAAATAATTTTCTACTGTCGCAAATTTTAAGTGCGCCAGGGATTGACTTTTCTATAGTAAATTTTGCAAAAAATAATTTTTTACTGTCGCAAATTTTAATTGCGCCAGGGATTGCCTTTTCTACAGTAAATTATTCAAAAAATAATTTTCTACTGTCGCAAATTTTAATTACGCCAGGGATTTCCTTTTCTATAGTAAATTATTCAAAAAATAATTTTCTACTGTCGCAAATTTTAATTGCGCCAGGGATTGCCTTTTCTATAGTAAATTATTCAAAAAATAATTTTCTACTGTCGCAAATTTTAAGTGCGCCAGGGATTGACTTTTCTATAATAAATTTTGCAAAAAATAATTTTCTACTGTCGCAAATTTTAATTGCGCCAGGGATTGCCTTTTGTATAGTAAATTATTCAAAAAATAATTTTCTACTGTCGCAAATTTTAATTACGCCAGGGATTGCCTTTTCTATAACTGTCGCAAATTTTAATTGCGCCAGGGATTGCCTTTTCTACAGTAAATTTTTCAAAAAATAATTTTCTACTGTCGCAAATTTTAATTACGCCAGGGATTGCCTTTTCTATAGTAAATTATTCAAAAAATAATTTTTTACTATCGCAAGTTTTAATTGCGCCAGGGATTGCCTTTTCTACAGTAAATTATTCAAAAAATAATTTTCTACTATCGCAAATTTTAATTAAGCCAGGGATTGCTTTTTATATAGTAAATTTTTCAAAAATTAATTTTATACTGTCGCAAATTTTAAATACGCCAGGGATTGCCTTTTCTATAGTAAATTATTCAAAAAATAATTTTCTACTGTCGCAAATTTTAATTACGCCAGGGATTGCCTTTTCTATAGTAAATTATTCAAAAAATAATTTTCTACTGTCGCAAATTTGAAGTGCGCCAGGGATTGCCTTTTCTATAGTAAATTATTCAAAAAATAATTTTATACTGTCGCAAATTTTAATTACGCCAGGGATTGCCTTTTCTATAGTAAATTATTCAAAAAATAATTTTCTACTGTCGCAAATTTTAATTGCGCCAGGGATTGCCTTTTCTACAGTAAATTTTTCAAAAAAAAATTTTTTACTGTCGCAAATTGTAATTGCGCCCGGGATTGCCTTTTCTATAGTAAATTATTCAAAATATAATTTTCTACTGTCGCAAATTTTAAGTACGCCAGGGATTGCGTTTTCTATAGTAAATTTTTCAAAAAATAATTTTATACTGTCGCAAATTTTAAATACGCCAGGGATTGCCTTTTCTATAGTAAATTTTTCAAAAAATAATTTTATACTGTTGCAAATTTTAAATACGCCAGGGATTGCCTTTTCTATAGTAAATTTTGCAAAAAATAATTTTTTACTGTCGCAAATTTTAATTGCGCCAGGGATTGCCTTTTCTATAGTAAATTATTCAAAAATAATTTTCTACTGTCGCAAATTTTAATTACGCCAGGGATTGCCTTTTCTATAGTAAATTATTCAAAAAATAATTTTCTACTTTCGCAAATTTTAATTACGCCAGGGATTGCCTTTTCTATAACTGTCGCAAATTTTAATTGGGCCAGGGATTGCCTTTTCTACAGTAAATTTTTCAAAAAATAATTTTTTACTGTCGCAAATTTTAATTACGCCAGGGATTGCCTTTTCTATAGTAAATTATTCAAAAAATAATTTTTTACTATCGCAAGTTTTAATTGCGCCAGGGATTGCCTTTTCTACAGTAAATTATTCAAAAAATAATTTTCTACTATCGCAAATTTTAATTAAGCCAGGGATTGCTTTTTATATAGTAAATTTTTCAAAAATTAATTTTATATTGTCGCAAATTTTAAATACTCCAGGGATTGCCTTTTCTATAGTAAATTATTCAAAAAATAATTTTCTACTGTCGCAAATTTTAATTACGCCAGGGATTGCCTTTTCTATAGTAAATTATTCAAAAAATAATTTTCTACTGTCGCAAATTTTAAGTGCGCCAGGGATTGCCTTTTCTATAGTAAATTTTTCAAAAAATAATTTTCTACTGTCGCAAATTTTAAGTGCGCCAGGGATTGCCTTTTCTATAGTAAATTTTTCAAAAAATAGTTTTATACTGTCGCAAATTTTAATTACGCCAGGGATTGCCTTTTCTATAGTAAATTATTCAAAAAATAATTTTCTACTGTCGCAAATTTTAATTACGCCAGGGATTGCCTTTTCTATAGTAAATTATTCAAAAAATAATTTTTTACTGTCGCAAATTTCAAATCCGCCAGGGATTGCCTTTTCTATAGTAAATTATTCAAAAAATAATTTTCTACTGTCGCAAATTTTAATTACGCCAGGGATTGCCTTTTCTATAGTAAATTATTCAAAAAATAATTTTCAACTGTCGCAAATTTTAAATATCCCAGGGATTGCCTTTTCTATAGTAAATTATTCAAAAAATAATTTTCTACTGTCGCAAATTTTAAATATCCCAGGGATTGCCTTTTCTATAGTAAATTATTCGACAAATAATTTTTTACTGTCGCAAATTTTAATTGCGCCAGGGATTGCCTTTTCTACAGTAAATTATTCAAAAAATAATTTTCTACTCTCGCAAATTTTAATTACGCCAGGGATTGCCTTTTATATAGTAAATTATTCAAAAAATAATTTTTTACTGTCGCAAATTTTAATTGCGCCAGGGATTGCCTTTTCTATAGTAAATTATTCAAAAAATAATTTTTTACTGTCGCAAATTTTAATTGCGCCAGGGATTGCCTTTTCTACAGTAAATTATTCAAAAAATAAGTTTTTACTGTCGCAAATTTTAAGTGCGCCAGGGATTGCCTTTTCTATAGTAAATTTTTCAAAAATTAATTTTATACTGTCGCAAATTTTAAATACGCCAGGGATTGCCTTTTCTATAGTAAATTATTCAAAAAATAATTTTCTACTGTCGCAAATTTTAATTACGCCAGGGATTGCCTTTTCTATAGTAAAATATTCAAAAAATAATTTTCTACTGTCGCAAATTTGAAGTGCGCCAGGGATTGCCTTTTCTATAGTAAATTATTCAAAAAATAATTTTATACTGTCGCAAATTTTAATTACGCCAGGGATTGCCTTTTCTATAGTAAATTATTCAAAAAATAATTTTCTACTGTCGCAAATTTTAATTGCGCCAGGGATTGCCTTTTCTACAGTAAATTTTTCAAAAAAAAATTTTTTACTGTCGCAAATTGTAATTGCGCCAGGGATTGCCTTTTCTATAGTAAATTATTCAAAATATAATTTTCTACTGTGGCAAATTTTAAGTACGCCAGGGATTGCGTTTTCTATAGTAAATTTTTCAAAAAATAATTTTATACTGTCGCAAATTTTAAATACGCCAGGGATTGCCTTTTCTATAGTAAATTTTTCAAAAAATAATTTTATACTGTAGCAAATTTTAAATACGCCAGGGATTGCCTTTTCTATAGTAAATTTTGCAAAAAATAATTTTTTACTGTCGCAAATTTTAATTGCGCCAGGGATTGCCTTTTCTATAGTAAATTATTCAAAAAATAATTTTCTACTGTCGCAAATTTTAATTACGCCAGGGATTGCCTTTTCTATAGTAAATTATTCAAAAAATAATTTTCTACTTTCGCAAATTTTAATTACGCCAGGGATTGCCTTTTCTATAGTAAATTATTCAAAAAATAATTTTCTACTGTCGCAAATTTTAAATATCCCAGGGATTGCCTTTTCTATAGTAAATTATGCAACAAATAATTTTTACTGTCGCAAATTTCAAATCCGCCAGGGATTGCCTTTTCTATAGTAAATTATTCAAAAAATAATTTTCTACTGTCGCAAATTTTAATTACGCCAGGGATTGCCTTTTCTATAGTAAATTATTCAAAAAATAATTTTCTACTGTCGCAAATTTTAAATATCCCAGGGATTGCCTTTTCTATAGTAAATTATTCAAAAAATAATTTTCTACTGTCGCAAATTTTAAATATCCCAGGGATTGCCTTTTCTATAGTAAATTATTCAACAAATAATTTTTTACTGTCGCAAATTTTAATTGCGCCAGGGATTGCCTTTTCTACAGTAAATTATTCAAAAAATAATTTTCTACTGTCGAAAATTTTAATTACGCCAGGGATTGCCTTTTATATAGTAAATTATTCAAAAAATAATTTTTTACTGTCGCAAATTTTAATTGCGCCAGGGATTGCCTTTTCTATAGTAAATTATTCAAAAAATAATTTTTTACTGTCGCAAATTTTAATCGCGCCAGGGATTGCCTTTTATATAGTAAATTATTCAAAAAATAATTTTCAACTGTCGCAAATTTTAATTACGCCAGGGATTGCCTTTTCTATAGTAAATTTTTCAAAAAATAATTTTCTACTGTCGCAAATTTTAAGTGCGCCAGGGATTGCCTTTTCTATAGTAAATTTTTCAAAAAATAGTTTTATACTGTCGCAAATTTTAATTACGCCAGGGATTGCCTTTTCTATAGTAAATAATTCAAAAAATAATTTTCTACTGTCGCAAATTTTAATTGCGCCAGGGATTGCCTTTCCTATAGTAAATTATTCAAAAAATAATTTTCTACTGTCGCAAATTTTAAGTGCGCCAGGGATTGACTTTTCTATAGTAAATTTTGCAAAAAATAATTTTTTACTGTCGCAAATTTTAATTGCGCCAGGGATTGCCTTTTCTACAGTAAATTATTCAAAAAATAATTTTCTACTGTCGCAAATTTTAATTACGCCAGGGATTTCCTTTTCTATAGTAAATTATTCAAAAAATAATTTTCTACTGTCGCAAATTTTAATTGCGCCAGGGATTGCCTTTTCTATAGTAAATTATTCAAAAA
This sequence comes from Dioctria linearis, assembly GCA_963930735.1. Taxonomy (NCBI): domain Eukaryota; kingdom Metazoa; phylum Arthropoda; class Insecta; order Diptera; family Asilidae; genus Dioctria; species Dioctria linearis. The sequence goes on along the minus strand of CAWVNZ010002585.1, from coordinate 128,325 downwards.
ATAATTTTCTACTGTCGCAAATTTTAAGTGCGCCAGTGATTGACTTTTCTATAGTAAATTTTGCAAAAAATAATTTTCTACTGTCGCAAATTTTAATTGCGCCAGGGATTGCCTTTTGTATAGTAAATTATTCAAAAAATAATTTTCTACTGTCGCAAATTTTAATTACGCCAGGGATTGCCTTTTCTATAACTGTCGCAAATTTTAATTGCGCCAGGGATTGCCTTTTCTACAGTAAATTTTTCAAAAAATAATTTTCTACTGTCGCAAATTTTAATTACGCCAGGGATTGCCTTTTCTATAGTAAATTATTCAAAAAATAATTTTTTACTATCGCAAGTTTTAATTGCGCCAGGGATTGCCTTTTCTACAGTAAATTATTCAAAAAATAATTTTCTACTATCGCAAATTTTAATTAAGCCAGGGATTGCTTTTTATATAGTAAATTTTTCAAAAATTAATTTTATACTGTCGCAAATTTTAAATACGCCAGGGATTGCCTTTTCTATAGTAAATTATTCAAAAAATAATTTTCTACTGTCGCAAATTTTAATTACGCCAGGGATTGCCTTTTCTATAGTAAATTATTCAAAAAATAATTTTCTACTGTCGCAAATTTGAAGTGCGCCAGGGATTGCCTTTTCTATAGTAAATTATTCAAAAAATAATTTTATACTGTCGCAAATTTTAATTACGCCAGGGATTGCCTTTTCTATAGTAAATTATTCAAAAAATAATTTTCTACTGTCGCAAATTTTAATTGCGCCAGGGATTGCCTTTTCTACAGTAAATTTTTCAAAAAAAAATTTTTTACTGTCGCAAATTGTAATTGCGCCCGGGATTGCCTTTTCTATAGTAAATTATTCAAAATATAATTTTCTACTGTCGCAAATTTTAAGTACGCCAGGGATTGCGTTTTCTATAGTAAATTTTTCAAAAAATAATTTTATACTGTCGCAAATTTTAAATACGCCAGGGATTGCCTTTTCTATAGTAAATTTTTCAAAAAATAATTTTATACTGTTGCAAATTTTAAATACGCCAGGGATTGCCTTTTCTATAGTAAATTTTGCAAAAAATAATTTTTTACTGTCGCAAATTTTAATTGCGCCAGGGATTGCCTTTTCTATAGTAAATTATTCAAAAATAATTTTCTACTGTCGCAAATTTTAATTACGCCAGGGATTGCCTTTTCTATAGTAAATTATTCAAAAAATAATTTTCTACTTTCGCAAATTTTAATTACGCCAGGGATTGCCTTTTCTATAACTGTCGCAAATTTTAATTGCGCCAGGGATTGCCTTTTCTACAGTAAATTTTTCAAAAAATAATTTTTTACTGTCGCAAATTTTAATTACGCCAGGGATTGCCTTTTCTATAGTAAATTATTCAAAAAATAATTTTTTACTATCGCAAGTTTTAATTGCGCCAGGGATTGCCTTTTCTACAGTAAATTATTCAAAAAATAATTTTCTACTATCGCAAATTTTAATTAAGCCAGGGATTGCTTTTTATATAGTAAATTTTTCAAAAATTAATTTTATATTGTCGCAAATTTTAAATACTCCAGGGATTGCCTTTTCTATAGTAAATTATTCAAAAAATAATTTTCTACTGTCGCAAATTTTAATTACGCCAGGGATTGCCTTTTCTATAGTAAATTATTCAAAAAATAATTTTCTACTGTCGCAAATTTTAAGTGCGCCAGGGATTGCCTTTTCTATAGTAAATTTTTCAAAAAATAATTTTCTACTGTCGCAAATTTTAAGTGCGCCAGGGATTGCCTTTTCTATAGTAAATTTTTCAAAAAATAGTTTTATACTGTCGCAAATTTTAATTACGCCAGGGATTGCCTTTTCTATAGTAAATTATTCAAAAAATAATTTTCTACTGTCGCAAATTTTAATTACGCCAGGGATTGCCTTTTCTATAGTAAATTATTCAAAAAATAATTTTTTACTGTCGCAAATTTCAAATCCGCCAGGGATTGCCTTTTCTATAGTAAATTATTCAAAAAATAATTTTCTACTGTCGCAAATTTTAATTACGCCAGGGATTGCCTTTTCTATAGTAAATTATTCAAAAAATAATTTTCAACTGTCGCAAATTTTAAATATCCCAGGGATTGCCTTTTCTATAGTAAATTATTCAAAAAATAATTTTCTACTGTCGCAAATTTTAAATATCCCAGGGATTGCCTTTTCTATAGTAAATTATTCGACAAATAATTTTTTACTGTCGCAAATTTTAATTGCGCCAGGGATTGCCTTTTCTACAGTAAATTATTCAAAAAATAATTTTCTACTCTCGCAAATTTTAGTTACGCCAGGGATTGCCTTTTATATAGTAAATTATTCAAAAAATAATTTTTTACTGTCGCAAATTTTAATTGCGCCAGGGATTGCCTTTTCTATAGTAAATTATTCAAAAAATAATTTTTTACTGTCGCAAATTTTAATTGCGCCAGGGATTGCCTTTTCTACAGTAAATTATTCAAAAAATAAGTTTTTACTGTCGCAAATTTTAAGTGCGCCAGGGATTGCCTTTTCTATAGTAAATTTTTCAAAAATTAATTTTATACTGTCGCAAATTTTAAATACGCCAGGGATTGCCTTTTCTATAGTAAATTATTCAAAAAATAATTTTCTACTGTCGCAAATTTTAATTACGCCAGGGATTGCCTTTTCTATAGTAAAATATTCAAAAAATAATTTTCTACTGTCGCAAATTTGAAGTGCGCCAGGGATTGCCTTTTCTATAGTAAATTATTCAAAAAATAATTTTATACTGTCGCAAATTTTAATTACGCCAGGGATTGCCTTTTCTATAGTAAATTATTCAAAAAATAATTTTCTACTGTCGCAAATTTTAATTGCGCCAGGGATTGCCTTTTCTACAGTAAATTTTTCAAAAAAAAATTTTTTACTGTCGCAAATTGTAATTGCGCCAGGGATTGCCTTTTCTATAGTAAATTATTCAAAATATAATTTTCTACTGTGGCAAATTTTAAGTACGCCAGGGATTGCGTTTTCTATAGTAAATTTTTCAAAAAATAATTTTATACTGTCGCAAATTTTAAATACGCCAGGGATTGCCTTTTCTATAGTAAATTTTTCAAAAAATAATTTTATACTGTAGCAAATTTTAAATACGCCAGGGATTGCCTTTTCTATAGTAAATTTTGCAAAAAATAATTTTTTACTGTCGCAAATTTTAATTGCGCCAGGGATTGCCTTTTCTATAGTAAATTATTCAAAAAATAATTTTCTACTGTCGCAAATTTTAATTACGCCAGGGATTGCCTTTTCTATAGTAAATTATTCAAAAAATAATTTTCTACTTTCGCAAATTTTAATTACGCCAGGGATTGCCTTTTCTATAGTAAATTATTCAAAAAATAATTTTCTACTGTCGCAAATTTTAAATATCCCAGGGATTGCCTTTTCTATAGTAAATTATGCAACAAATAATTTTTACTGTCGCAAATTTCAAATCCGCCAGGGATTGCCTTTTCTATAGTAAATTATTCAAAAAATAATTTTCTACTGTCGCAAATTTTAATTACGCCAGGGATTGCCTTTTCTATAGTAAATTATTCAAAAAATAATTTTCTACTGTCGCAAATTTTAAATATCCCAGGGATTGCCTTTTCTATAGTAAATTATTCAAAAAATAATTTTCTACTGTCGCAAATTTTAAATATCCCAGGGATTGCCTTTTCTATAGTAAATTATTCAACAAATAATTTTTTACTGTCGCAAATTTTAATTGCGCCAGGGATTGCCTTTTCTACAGTAAATTATTCAAAAAATAATTTTCTACTGTCGCAAATTTTAATTACGCCAGGGATTGCCTTTTATATAGTAAATTATTCAAAAAATAATTTTTTACTGTCGCAAATTTTAATTGCGCCAGGGATTGCCTTTTCTATAGTAAATTATTCAAAAAATAATTTTTTACTGTCGCAAATTTTAATCGCGCCAGGGATTGCCTTTTATATAGTAAATTATTCAAAAAATAATTTTCAACTGTCGCAAATTTTAATTACGCCAGGGATTGCCTTTTCTATAGTAAATTATTCAAAAAATAATTTTCAACTGTCGCAAATTGTAATTGCGCCAGGGATTGCCTTTTCTGTAGTAAATTATTCAAAAAATAATTTTTTACTGTCGCAAATTTTAAGTGCGCCAGGGATTGCCTTTTCTATAGTAAATTTTGCAAAAAATAATTTTTTACTGTCGGAAATTTTAATTGCGCCAGGGATTGCCTTTTCTATAGTAAATTTCTCACAAATTAATTTCTTACTGTCGCAAATTTTATTTACGCCAGGGATTGCCTTTTCTATAGTAAATTTTTCAAAAAATAATTTTCTACTGTCGCAAATTTTAAGTGCGCCAGGGATTGCCTTTTCTATAGTAAATTATTCAGAAAATAATTTTATACTGTCGCAAATTTTAATTACGCCAGGGATTGGCTTTTCTATAGTAAATTATTCAAAAAATAATTTTCTACTGTCGCAAATTTTAATTGCGCCAGGGATTGCCTTTTCTACAGTAAATTTTTCAAAAAAAAAAAACTTTTACTGTCGCAAATTGTAATTGCGCCAGGGATTGCCTTTTCTATAGTAAATTTTTCAAAAAATAATTTTCTACTGTCGCAAATTTTAAGTGCGCCAGGGATTGCCTTTTCTATAGTAAATTATTCAAAAAATAATTTTATACTGTCGCAAATTTTAATTGCGCCAGGGATTGCCTTTTCTATAGTAAATTATTCAAAAAATAATTTTCTACTGTCGCAAATTTTAATTACGCCAGGGATTGCCTTTTATATAGTAAATTATTCAAAAAATAATTTTCAACTGTCGCAAATTTTAATTACGCCAGGGATTGCCTTTTCTATAGTAAATTATTCAAAAAATAATTTTCAACTCTCGCAAATTGTAATTGCGCCAGGGACTGCCTTTTCTATAGTAAATTATTCAAAAAATAATTTTTTACTGTCGCAAATTTTAAGTTGGCCAGGGATTGCCTTTTCTATAGTAAATTTTGCAAAAAATAATTTTTTAATTTCGCAAATTTTAATTGCGCCAGGGATTGCCTTTTCTATAGTAAATTATTCAAAAAATAATTTTCAACTGTCGCAAATTTTAATTACGCCAGGGATTGCCTTTTCTATAGTAAATTATTCAAAAAATATTTTTTTACTGTTGCAAATTTTAATTGCGCCAGGGATTGCCTTTTCTATAGTAAATTATTCAAAAAATAATTTTTTACTGTCGCAAATTTTAATTGCGCCAGGGATTGCCTTTTCTACAGTAAATTTTTCAAAATATTAATTTTTTACTGTCGAAAATTTTAATTACGCCAGGGATTGCCTTTTCTATAGTAAATTATTCAAAAAATAATTTTCTACTGTCGCAAATTTTAATTACGCCAGGGATTGCCTTTTCTATAGTAAATTATTCAAAAAATAATCTTTTACTGTCGCAAATTTCAAATCCGCTAGGGATTGCCTTTTCTATAGTAAATTATTCAAAAAATAATTTTCTACTGTCGCAAATTTTAATTACGCCAGGGATTGCCTTTTCTATAGTAAATTATTCAAAAAATAATTTTCTACTGTCGCAAATTGTAATTGCGCCAGGGATTGCCTTTTCTATAGTAAATTATTCAAAAAATAATTTTTTACTGTCGCAAATTTTAAGTGCGCCAGGGATTGCCTTTTCTATAGTAAATTTTGCAAAAAATAATTTTTTACTGTCGCAAATTTTAATTGCGCCAGGGATTGCCTTTTCTATAGTAAATTTCACACAAATTAATTTCTTACTGTCGCAAATTTTATTTACGCCAGGGATTGCCTTTTCTATAGTAAATTTTTCAAAAAATAATTTTCTACTGTCGCAAATTTTAAGTGCGCCAGGGATTGCCTTTTCTATAGTAAGTTATTCAAAAAATAATTTTATACTGTCGCAAATTTTAATTACGCCAGGGATTGCCTTTTCTATAGTAAATTATTCAAAAAATAATTTTCAACTGTCGCAAATTTTAATTACGCCAGGGATTGCCTTTTCTATAGTAAATTATTCAAAAAATAATTGTCAACTGTCGCAAATTGTAATTGGGCCAGGGATTGCCTTTTCTATAGTAAATTATTCAAAAAATAATTTTTTACTGTCGCAAATTTTAAGTGCGCCAGGGATTGCCTTTTCTATAGTAAATTTTGCAAAAAATAATTTTTTACTGTCGCAAATTTTAATTGCGCCAGGGATTGCCTTTTCTATAGTAAATTTCACACAAATTAATTTCTTACTGTCGCAAATTTTATTTACGCCAGGGATTGCCTTTTCTATAGTAAATATTTCAAAAAATAATTTTCTACTGTCGCAAATTTTAAGTGCTCCAGGGATTGCCTTTTCTATAGTAAATTATTCAAAAAATAATTTTATACTGTCGCAAATTTTAATTACGCCAGGGATTGCCTTCTCTATAGTAAATTATTCAAAAAATAATTTTCTACTGTCGTAAATTTTAATTGCGCCAGGGATTGCCTTTTCTACAGTAAATTTTTCAAAAAAAAACTTTTACTGTCGCAAATTGTAATTGCGCCAGGGATTGCCTTTTCTATAGTAAATTATTCAAAAAATAATTTTCTACTGTCGCAAATTTTAAGTGCGCCAGGGATTGCCTTTTCAATAGTAAATTTTTCAAAAAATAATTTTCTACTGTCGCAAATTTTAAGTGCGCCAGGGATTGCCTTTTCTATAGTAAATTTTTCAAAAAATTATTTTATACTGTCGCAAATTTTAAATACGCGAGGGATTGCCTTTTCTATAGTAAATTATTCAAAAAATAATTTTCTACTGTCGCAAATTTTAATTACGCCAGGGATTGCCTTTTCTATAGTAAATTATTCAAAAAATAATTTTCTACTGTCGCAAATTTTAATTGCGCCAGGGATTGCCTTTCTATAGTAAATTATTCAAAAAATAATTTTCTACTGTCGCAAATTTTAAGTGCGCCAGGGATTGCCTTTTCTATAGTAAATTTTGCAAAAAATTATTTTTTACTGTCGCAAATTTTAATTGCGCCAGGGATTGCCTTTTCTACAGTAAATTATTCAAAAAATAATTTTCTACTGTCGCAAATTTTAATTACGCCAGGGATTGCCTTTTATATAGTAAATTATTCAAAAAATAATTTTTTACTGTTGCAAATTGTAATTGCGCCAGGGATTGCCTTTTCTATAGTAAATTATTCAAAAAATAATTTTTAACTGTCGCAAATTTTAAGTGCGCCAGGGATTGCCTTTTCTATAGTAAATTTTTCAAAAAATAATTTTCTACTGTCGCAAATTTTAAGTGCGCCAGGGATTGCCGTTTCTATAGTAAATTATTCAGAAAATAATTTTATACTGTCGCAAATTTTAATTACGCCAGGGATTGCCTTTTCTATAGTAAATTATTCAAAAAATAATTTTCTACTGTCGCAAATTTTAATTGCGCCAGTGATTGCCTTTTCTACAGTAAATTTTTCAAAAAAAAAACTTTTACTGTCGCAAATTGTAATTGCGCCAGGGATTGCCTTTTCTATAGTAAATTTTTCAAAAAATAATTTTCTACTGTCGCAAATTTTAAGTGCGCCAGGGATTGCCTTTTCTATAGTAAATTATTCAAAAAATAATTTTATACTGTCGCAAATTTTAATTACGCCGGGGATTGCCTTTTCTATAGTAAATTATTCAAAAAATAATTTTCAACTGTCGCAAATTTTAATTACGCCAGGGATTGCCTTTTCTATAGTAAATTATTCAAAAAATATTTTTTTACTGTCGCAAATTTTAATTGCGCCAGGGATTGCCTTTTCTATAGTAAATTATTCAAAAAATAATTTTCAACTCTCGCAAATTGTAATTGCGCCTTTTCTATAGTAAATTATTCAAAAAATAATTTTTTACTGTCGCAAATTTTAAGTTGGCCAGGGATTGCCTTTTCTATAGTAAATTTTGCAAAAAATAATTTTTTACTTTCACAAATTTTAATTGCGCCAGGGATTGCCTTTTCTATAGTAAATTATTCAAAAAATAATTTTCAACTGTCGCAAATTTTAATTACGCCAGGGATTGCCTTTTCTATAGTAAATTATTCAAAAAATATTTTTTTACTGTTACAAATTTTAATTGCGCCAGGGATTGCCTTTTCTATAGTAAATTATTCAAAAAATAATTTTTTACTGTCGCAAATTTTAATTGCGCCAGGGATTGCCTTTTCTACAGTAAATTTTTCAAAATATTAATTTTTTACTGTCGAAAATTTTAATTACGCCAGGGATTGCCTTTTCTATAGTAAATTATTCAAAAAATAATTTTCTACTGTCGCAAATTTTAATTACGCCAGGGATTGCCTTTTCTATAGAAAATTATTCAAAAAATAATCTTTTACTGTCGCAAATTTCAAATCCGCCAGGGATTGCCTTTTCTATAGTAAATTATTCAAAAAATAATTTTCTACTGTCGCAAATTTTAATTACGCCAGGGATTGCCTTTTCTATAGTAAATTATTCAAAAAATAATTTTCTACTGTCGCAAATTGTAATTGCGCCAGGGATTGCCTTTTCTATAGTAAATTATTCAAAAAATAATTTTTTACTGTCGCAAATTTTAAGTGCGCCAGGGATTGCCTTTTCTATAGTAAATTTTGCAAAAAATAATTTTTTACTGTCGCAAATTTTAATTGCGCCAGGGATTGCCTTTTCTATAGTAAATTTCACACAAATTAATTTCTTACTGTCGCAAATTTTATTTACGCCAGGGATTACCTTTTCTATAGTAAATTTTTCAAAAAATAATTTTCTACTGTCGCAAATTTTAAGTGCGCCAGGGATTGCCTTTTCTATAGTAAGTTATTCAAAAAATAATTTTATACTGTCGCAAATTTTAATTACGCCAGGGATTGCCTTTTCTATAGTAAATTATTCAAAAAATAATTTTCAACTGTCGCAAATTTTAATTACGCCAGGGATTGCCTTTTCTATAGTAAATTATTCAAAAAATAATTGTCAACTGTCGCAAATTGTAATTGGGCCAGGGATTGCCTTTTCTATAGTAAATTATTCAAAAAATAATTTTTTACTGTCGCAAATTTTAAGTGCGCCAGGGATTGCCTTTTCTATAGTAAATTTTGCAAAAAATAATTTTTTACTGTCGCAAATTTTAAATTGCGCCAGGGATTGCCTTTTCTATAGTAAATTTCACACAAATTAATTTCTTACTGTCGCAAATTTTATTTACGCCAGGGATTGCCTTTTCTATAGTAAATATTTCAAAAAATAATTTTCTACTGTCGCAAATTTTAAGTGCTCCAGGGATTGCCTTTTCTATAGTAAATTATTCAAAAAATAATTTTATACTGTCGCAAATTTTAATTACGCCAGGGATTGCCTTCTCTATAGTAAATTATTCAAAAAATAATTTTCTACTGTCGTAAATTTTAATTGCGCCAGGGATTGCCTTTTCTACAGTAAATTTTTCAAAAAAAAAACTTTTACTGTCGCAAATTGTAATTGCGCCAGGGATTGCCTTTTCTATAGTAAATTATTCAAAAAATAATTTTCTACTGTCGCAAATTTTAAGTGCGCCAGGGATTGCCTTTTCAATAGTAAATTTTTCAAAAAATAATTTTCTACTGTCGCAAATTTTAAGTGCGCCAGGGATTGCCTTTTCTATAGTAAATTTTTCAAAAAATTATTTTATACTGTCGCAAATTTTAAATACGCCAGGGATTGCCTTTTCTATAGTAAATTATTCAAAAAATAATTTTCTACTGTCGCAAATTTTAATTACGCCAGGGATTGCCTTTTCTATAGTAAATTATTCAAAAAATAATTTTCTACTGTCGCAAATTTTAATTGCGCCAGGGATTGCCTTTCTATAGTAAATTATTCAAAAAATAATTTTCTACTGTCGCAAATTTTAAGTGCGCCAGGGATTGCCTTTTCTATAGTAAATTTTGCAAAAAATAATTTTTTACTGTCGCAAATTTTAATTGCGCCAGGGATTGCCTTTTCTACAGTAAATTATTCAAAAAATAATTTTCTACTGTCGCAAATTTTAATTACGCCAGGGATTGCCTTTTATATAGTAAATTATTCAAAAAATAATTTTTTACTGTTGCAAATTGTAATTGCGCCAGGGATTGCCTTTTCTATAGTAAATTATTCAAAAAATAATTTTTAACTGTCGCAAATTTTAAGTGCGCCAGGGATTGCCTTTTCTATAGTAAATTTTGCAAAAAATAATTTTTTACTGTCGCAAATTTTAATTGCGCCAGGGATTGCCTTTTCTATAGTAAATTTCTCACAAATTAATTTCTTACTGTCGCAAATTTTATTTACGCCAGGGATTGCCTTTTCTATAGTAAATTTTTCAAAAAATAATTTTCTACTGTCGCAAATTTTAAGTGCGCCAGGGATTGCCTTTTCTATAGTAAATTATTCAGAAAATAATTTTATACTGTCGCAAATTTTAATTACGCCAGGGATTGCCTTTTCTATAGTAAATTATTCAAAAAATAATTTTCTACTGTCGCAAATTTTAATTGCGCCAGTGATTGCCTTTTCTACAGTAAATTTTTCAAAAAAAAAACTTTTACTGTCGCAAATTGTAATTGCGCCAGGGATTGCCTTTTCTATAGTAAATTTTTCAAAAAATAATTTTCTACTGTCGCAAATTTTAAGTGCGCCAGGGATTGCCTTTTCTATAGTAAATTATTCAAAAAATAATTTTATACTGTCGCAAATTTTAATTACGCCGGGGATTGCCTTTTCTATAGTAAATTATTCAAAAAATAATTTTCAACTGTCGCAAATTTTAATTACGCCAGGGATTGCCTTTTCTATAGTAAATTATTCAAAAAATATTTTTTTACTGTCGCAAATTTTAATTGCGCCAGGGATTGCCTTTTCTATAGTAAATTATTCAAAAAATAATTTTTTACTGTCGCAAATTTTAATTGCGCCAGGGATTGCCTTTTCTACAGTAAATTTTTCAAAATATTAATTTTTTACTGTCGAAAATTTTAATTACGCCAGGGATTGCCTTTTCTATAGTAAATTATTCAAAAAATAATTTTCTACTGTCGCAAATTTTAATTACGCCAGGGATTGCCTTTTCTATAGTAAATTATTCAAAAAATAATCTTTTACTGTCGCAAATTTCAAATCCGCCAGGGATTGCCTTTTCTATAGTAAATTATTCAAAAAATAATTTTCTACTGTCGCAAATTTTAATTACGCCAGGGATTGCCTTTTCTATAGTAAATTATTCAAAAAATAATTTTCTACTGTCGCAAATTTTAAATATCCCAGGGATTGCCTTTTCTATAGTAAATTATTCAAAAAATAATTTTCCACTGTCGCAAATTTTAAATATCCCAGGGATTGCCTTTTCTATAGTAAATTATTCAAAAAATAATTTTTTACTGTCGGAAATTTTAATTGCGCCAGGGATTGCCTTTTCTACAGTAAATTATTCAAAAAATAATTTTTTACTGTCGCAAATTTTAATTGCGCCAGGGATTGCCTTTTCTATAGTAAATTATTCAAAAAATAATTTTTTACTGTCGCAAATTTTAATTGCGCCAGGGATTGCCTTTTCTATAGTAAATTATTCAAAAAATAATTTTCTACTGTCGCAAATTTTAATTACGCCAGGGATTGCCTTTTCTCTAGTAAATTTTTCAAAAAATAATTTTCTACTGTCGCAAATTTTAAGTGCGCCAGGGATTGCCTTTTCTATAGCAAATTATTCAAAAAATAATTTTATACTGTCGCAAATTTTAATTACGCCAGGGATTGCCTTTTCTATAGTAAATTATTCAAAAAATAATTTTCTACTGTCGTAAATTTTAATTGCGCCAGGGATTGCCTTTTCTACAGTAAATTTTTCAAAAAAAAAACTTTTACTGTCGCAAATTGTAATTGCGCCAGGGATTGCCTTTTCTATAGTAAATTATTCAAAAAATAATTTTCTACTGTCGCAAATTTTAAGTGCGCCAGGGATTGCCTTTTCAATAGTAAATTTTTCAAAAAATAATTTTCTACTGTCGCAAATTTTAAGTGCGCCAGGGATTGCCTTTTCTATAGTAAATTTTTCAAAAAATTATTTTATACTGTCGCAAATTTTAAATACGCCAGGGATTGCCTTTTCTATAGTAAATTATTCAAAAAATAATTTTCTACTGTGGCAAATTTTAATTACGCCAGGGATTGCCTTTTCTATAGCAAATTATTCAAAAAATAATTTTCTACTGTCGCAAATTTTAATTGCGCCAGGGATTGCCTTTTATATAGTAAATTATTCAAAAAATAATTTTCAACTGTCGCAAATTTTAATTACGCCAGGGATTGCCTTTTCTATAGTAAATTATTCAAAAAATAATTTTCAACTGTCGCAAATTGTAATTGGGCCAGGGATTGCCTTTTCTATAGTAAATTATTCAAAAAATAATTTTTTACTGTCGCAAATTTTAAGTGCGCCAGGGATTGCCTTTTCTATAGTAAATTTTGCAAAAAATAATTTTTTACTGTCGCAAATTTTAATTGCGCCAGGGATTGCCTTTTCTATAGTAAATTTCTCACAAATTAATTTCTTACTGTCGCAAATTTTAATTACGCCAGGGATTGCCTTTTCTATAGTAAATTTTTCAAAAAATAATTTTCTACTGTCGCAAATTTTAAGTGCGCCAGGGATTGCCTTTTCTATAGTAAATTATTCAAAAAATAATTTTATACTGTCGCAAATTTTAAATACGCCAGGGATTGCCTTTTCTATAGTAAATTATTCAAAAAATAATTTTCTACTGTCGCAAATTTTAATTGCGCCAGGGATTGCCTTTTATATAGTAAATTATTCAAAAAATAATTTTCTACTGTCGCAAATTTTAATTGCGCCAGGGATTGCCTTTTCTATAGTAAATTATTCAAAAAATAATTTTCTACTGTCGCAAATTTTAATTACGCCAGGGATTGCCTTTTCTCTAGTAAATTTTTCAAAAAATAATTTTCTACTGTCGCAAATTTTAAGTGCGCCAGGGATTGCCTTTTCTATAGCAAATTATTCAAAAAATAATTTTATACTGTCGCAAATTTTAATTACGCCAGGGATTGCCTTTTCTATAGTAAATTATTCAAAAAATAATTTTCTACTGTCGTAAATTTTAATTGCGCCAGGGATTGCCTTTTCTACAGTAAATTTTTCAAAAAAAAAAACTTTTACTGTCGCAAATTGTAATTGCGCCAGGGATTGCCTTTTCTATAGTAAATTATTCAAAAAATAATTTTCTACTGTCGCAAATTTTAAGTGCGCCAGGGATTGCCTTTTCAATAGTAAATTTTTCAAAAAATAATTTTCTACTGTCGCAAATTTTAAGTGCGCCAGGGATTGCCTTTTCTATAGTAAATTTTTCAAAAAATTATTTTATACTGTCGCAAATTTTAAATACGCCAGGGATTGCCTTTTCTATAGTAAATTATTCAAAAAATAATTTTCTACTGTGGCAAATTTTAATTACGCCAGGGATTGCCTTTTCTATAGTAAATTATTCAAAAAATAATTTTCTACTGTCGCAAATTTTAATTGCGCCAGGGATTGCCTTTTATATAGTAAATTATTCAAAAAATAATTTTCAACTGTCGCAAATTTTAATTACGCCAGGGATTGCCTTTTCTATAGTAAATTATTCAAAAAATAATTTTCAACTGTCGCAAATTGTAATTGGGCCAGGGATTGCCTTTTCTATAGTAAATTATTCAAAAAATAATTTTTTACTGTCGCAAATTTTAAGTGCGCCAGGGATTGCCTTTTCTATAGTAAATTTTGCAAAAAATAATTTTTTACTGTCGCAAATTTTAATTGCGCCAGGGATTGCCTTTTCTATAGTAAATTTCTCACAAATTAATTTCTTACTGTCGCAAATTTTAATTACGCCAGGGATTGCCTTTTCTATAGTAAATTTTTCAAAAAATAATTTTCTACTGTCGCAAATTTTAAGTGCGCCAGGGATTGCCTTTTCTATAGTAAATTATTCAAAAAATAATTTTATACTGTCGCAAATTTTAAATACGCCAGGGATTGCCTTTTCTATAGTAAATTATTCAAAAAATAATTTTCTACTGTCGCAAATTTTAATTGCGCCAGGGATTGCCTTTTATATAGTAAATTATTCAAAAAATAATTTTCAACTGTCGCAAATTGTAATTGCGCCAGCGATTGCCTTTTCTATAGTAAATTATTCAAAAAATAATTTTTTACTGTCGCAAATTTTAAGTGCGCCAGGGATTGCCTTTTCTATAGTAAATTTTTCAAAAAATAATTTTTTACTGTCGCAAATTTTAATTGCGCCAGGGATTGCCTTTTCTATAGTAAATTTCACACAAATTAATTTCTTACTGTCGCAAATTTTATTTACGCCAGGGATTACCTTTTCTATAGTAAATTTTTCAAAAAATAATTTTCTACTGTCGCAAATTTTAAGTGCGCCAGGGATTGCCTTTTCTATAGTAAATTTTGCAAAAAATAATTTTTTACTGTCGCAAATTTTAATTGCGCCAGGGATTGCCTTTTCTATAGTAAATTATTCAAAAAATAATTTTCAACTGTCGCAAATTTTAATTACGCCAGGGATTACCTTTTCTATAGTAAATTATTCAAAAAATAATTTTCTATTGTCGCAAATTTTAATTGCGCCAGGGATTGCCTTTTCTATAGTAAATTATTCAAAAAATAATTTTCTACTGTCGCAAATTTTAAGTGCGCCAGGGATTGACTTTTCTATAGTAAATTTTGCAAAAAATAATTTTCTACTGTCGCAAATTTTAATTGCGCCAGGGATTGCCTTTTCTGTAGTAAATTATTCAAAAAATAATTTTCTACTGTCGCAAATTTTAATTACGCCAGGGATTGCCTTTTCTATAACTGTCGCAAATTTTAATTGCGCCAGGGATTGCCTTTTCTACAGTAAATTTTTCAAAAAATAATTTTTTACTGTCGCAAATTTTAATTACGCCAGGGATTGCCTTTTCTATAGTAAATTATTCAAAAAATAATTTTTTACTATCGCAAGTTTTAATTGCGCCAGGGATTGCCTTTTCTACAGTAAATTATTCAAAAAATAATTTTCTACTATCGCAAATTTTAATTAAGCCAGGGATTGCTTTTTATATAGTAAATTTTTCAAAAATTAATTTTATACTGTCGCAAATTTGAAATACGCGAGGGATTGCCTTTTCTATAGTAAATTATTCAAAAAATAATTTTCTACTGTCGCAAATTTTAATTACGCCAGGGATTGCCTTTTCTATAGTAAATTATTCAAAAAATAATTTTCTACTGTCGCAAATTTTAAGTGCGCCTGGGATTGCCTTTTATATAGTAAATTTTTCAAAAAATAATTTTCTACTGTCGCAAATTTTAAGAGCGCCAGAGATTGCCTTTTCTATAGTAAATTTTTCAAAAAATAATTTTATACTGTCGCAAATTTTAAATACGCCAGGGATTGCCTTTTTTATAGTAAATTATTCAAAAAATAATTTTCTACTGTCGCAAATTTTAATTACGCCAGGGATTGCCTTTTCTATAGTAAATTATTCAAAAATTAATTTTCTACTGTCGCAAATTTTAATTGCGCCAGGGATTGCCTTTTCTATAGTAAATTATTCAAAAAATTATTTTCTACTGTCGCAAATTTTAAGTGCACCAGGGATTGCCTTTTCTATAGTAAATTTTGCAAAAAATAATTTTTTACTGTCGCAAATTTTAACTGCGCCAGGGATTGCCTTTTCTATAGTAAATTATTCAAAAAATAATTTTCTACTGTCGCAAATTTTAATTACGCCAGGATTTGCCTTTTATATAGTAAATTATTCAAAAAATAATTTTCTATTGGCGCAAATTTTAATTACGCCAGGGATTGCCTTTTCTATAACTGTCGCAAATTTTAATTGCGCCAGGGATTGCCTTTTCTACAGTAAATTTTTCAAAAAATAATTTTTTACTGTCGCAAATTTTAATTACGCCAGGGATTGCTTTTTTTTTATAGTAAATTATTCAAAAAATAATTTTTTACTATCGCAAGTTTTAATTGCGCCAGGGATTGCCTTTTCTACAGTAAATTTTGCAAAAAATAATTTTTTACTGTCGCAAATTTTAATTGCGCCAGGGATTGCCTTTTCTACAGTAAATTATTCAAAAAATAATTTTCTACTGTCGCAAATTTTAATTACGCCAGGGATTGCCTTTTATATAGTAAATTATTCAAAAAATAATTATTTACTGTCGCAAATTTTAATTGCGCCAGGGATTGCCTTTTCTATAGTAAATTATTCAAAAAATAATTATTTACTGTCGCAAATTTTAAGTGCGCCAGGGATTGCCCTTTCTATAGTAAATTTTGCAAAAAATAATTTTTTACTGTCGCAAATTTTAATTGCGCCAGGGATTGCCTTTTCTATAGTAAATTTCTCACAAATTAATTTCTTACTGTCGCAAATTTTAATTACGCCAGGGATTGCCTTTTCTATAGCAAATTTTTCAAAAAATAATTTTCTATTGTCGCAAATTTTAAGTGCGCCAGGGATTGCCTTTTCTATAGTAAATTATTCAAAAAATAATTTTATACTGTCGCAAATTTTAATTACGCCAGGGATTGCCTTTTCTATAGTAAATTATTCAAAAAATAATTTTCTACTGTCGCAAATTTTAATTGCGCCAGGGATTGCCTTTTCTACAGCAAATTTTTCAAAAAAAATTTTTTTACTGTCGCAAATTTTAATTGCGCCAGGGATTGCCTTTTCTATAGTAAATTATTCAAAAAATAATTTTCTACTGTCGCAAATTTTAAGTGCGCCAGGGATTGCCTTTTCTATAGTAAATTTTTCAAAAAATAATTGTATACTGTCACAAATTTTAAATACGCCAGGGATTGCCTTTTCTATAGTAAATTTAGCAAAAAATAATTTTTTACTGTCGCAAATTTTAATTGCGCCAGGGATTGCCTTTTCTATAGTAAATTTTGCAAAAAATAATTTTCTACTGTCGCAAATTTTAATTGCGCCAGGGATTGCCTTTTCTATAGTAAATTATTCAAAAAATAATTTTCTACTGTCGCAAATTTTAATTACGCCAGGGATTGCCTTTTCTACAGCAAATTTTCCAAAAAAAAAATTTTTTACTGTCGCAAATTTTAATTGCGCCAGGGATTGCCTTTTCTATAGTAAATTATTCAAAAAATAATTTTCTACTGTCGCAAATTTTAAGTGCGCCAGGGATTGCCTTTTCTATAGTAAATTTTTAAAAAAATAATTGTATACTGTCACAGATTTTAAATACGCCAGGGATTGCCTTTTCTATAGTAAATTTAGCAAAAAATAATTTTTTACTGTCGCAAATTTTAATTGCGCCAGGGATTGCCTTTTCTATAGTAAATTTTGCAAAAAATAATTTTCTACTGTCGCAAATTTTAATTGCGCCAGGGATTGCCTTTTCTATAGTAAATTATTCAAAAAATAATTTTCTACTGTCGCAAATTTTAATTACGCCAGGGATTGCCTTTTCTATAGTAAATTATTCAAAAAATAATTTTCTACTGTCGCAAATTTTAATTGCGGCAGGGATTGCCTTTTCTACAGTAAATTTTTCAAAAAATAATTTTTTACTGTCGCAAATTTTAATTACGCCAGGGATTGCCTTTTCTATAGTAAATTATTCAAAAAATAATTTTTTACTATCGCAAGATTTAATTGCGCCAGGGATTGCCTTTTCTACAGTAAATTATTCAAAAAATAATTTTCTACTCTCGCAAATTTTAATTACGCCAGGGATTGCTTTTTATATAGTAAATTTTTCAAAAATTAATTTTATACTGTCGCAAATTTTAAATACGCCAGGGATTGCCTTTTCTATAGTAAATTATTCAAAAAATAATTTTCTACTGTCGCAAATTTTAATTACGCCAGGGATTGCCTTTTCTATAGTAAATTATTCAAAAAATAATTTTCTACTGTCGCAAATTTTAATTACGCCAGGGATTGCCTTTTCTATAGTAAATTATTCAAAAAATAATTTTATACTGTCGCAAATTTTAATTACGCCAGGGATTGCCTTTTCTATAGTAAAATTTGCAAAAAATAATTTTTTACTGTCGCAAATTTTAACTGGGCCAGGGATTGCCTTTTCTATAGTAAATTATTCAAAAAATAATTTTCTACTGTCGAAATTTTAATTACGCCAGGGATTGCCTTTTATATAGTAAATTATTCAAAAAATAATTTTATACTGTCGAAAATTTTAATTACGCCAGGCATTGCCTTTTCTATAGTAAATTATTCAAAAAATAATTTTTTACTGTCGCAAATTTTAATAACGCCAGGGATTGCCTTTTCTATAGTAAATTATTCAAAAAATAATTTTTTACTGTCGCAAATTTTAATTACGCCAGGGATTGCCTTTTCTATAGTAAATTATTCAAAAAATAATTTTCTACTGTCGCAAATTTTAAGTGCGCCAGGGATTGCCTTTTCTATAGTAAATTATTCAAAAAATAATTTTCTACTGTCGCAAATTTTAAATGCGCCAGGGATTGCTTTTTCTATAGTAAATTATTCAAAAAATAATTTTCTACTGTCGCAAATTTTAAGTGCGCCAGGGATTTCCTTTTCTATAGTAAATTTTGCAAAAAATAATTTTTTACTGTCGCAAATTTTAATTGCGCCAGGGATTGCCTTTTCTATAGTAAATTTCTCACAAATTAATTTCTTACTGTCGCAAATTTTAAATACGCCAGGGATTGCCTTTTCTATAGTAAGTTATTCAAAAAATAATTTTTTACTGTCGCAAATTTTAATTGCGCCAGGGATTGCCTTTTCTATAGTAAATTTTTCAAAAAATAATTTTTTACTGTCGCAAATTTTAAATATCCCAGGGATTGCCTTTTCTATAGTAAATTTCTCACAAATTAATTTCTTACTGTCGCAAATTTTAAATACGCCAGGGATTGCCTTTTCTATAGTAAATTATTCAAAAAATAATTTTATACTGTCGCAAATTTTAATTACGCCAGGGATTGCCTTTTCTATAGTAAATTTTGCAAAAAATAATTTTTTATTGTCGCAAATTTTAATTGCGCCAGGGATTGCCTTTTCTATAGTAAATTATTCAAAAAAAAAATTTTCTACTGTCGCAAATTTTAAATATCCCAGGGATTGCCTTTTCTTTGGTAAATTATTCAAAAAATAATTTTCTACTGTCGCAAATTTTAATTACGCCAGGGATTGCCTTTTCTATAGTAAATTATTTAAAAAATAGTTTTCTACTGTCGCAAATTTTAATTACGCCAGGGATTGCCTTTTCTATAGTAAATTATTCAAAAAATAATTTTCTACTTTCGCAAATTTTAATTGCGCCAGGGATTGCCTTGTCTATAGTAAATTATTAAAAAAATAATTTTCTACTGTCGCAAATTTTAAGTGCGCCAGGGATTGCCTTTTCTATAGTAAATTATTCAAAAAATAATTTTTTACTATCGCAAGTTTTAATTGCGCCAGGGATTGCCTTTTCTACAGTAAATTTTCCAAAAAAAAATTTTTACTGTCGCAAATTTTAATTGCCCCAGGGATTGCCTTTTCTACAGTAAATTATTCAAAAAAATAATTTTCTACTGTCGCAAATTTTAAGTGCGCCAGGGATTGCCTTTTATATAGTAAATTATTCAAAAAATAATTATTTTCTGTCGCAAATTTTAATTGCGCCAGGGATTGCCTTTTCTATAGTAAATTATTCAAAAAATAATTATTTACTGTCGCAAATTTTAAGTGCGCCAGGGATTGCCTTTTCTATAGTAAATTTTGCAAAAAATAATTTTTTACTGTCGCAAATTTTAATTGCGCCAGGGATTGCCTTTTCTATAGTAAATTTCTCACAAATTAATTTCTTACTGTCGCAAATTTTAATTACGCCAGGGATTGCATTTTCTATAGTAAATTTTTCAAAAAATAATTTTCTACTGTCGCAAATTTTAAGTGCGCTAGGGATTGCCTTTTCTATAGTAAATTATTCAAAAAATAATTTTATACTGTCGCAAATTTTAATTACGCCAGGGATTGCCTTTTCTATAGTAAATTATTCAAAAAATAATTTTCTACTGTCGCAAATTTTAATTGCGCCAGGGATTGCCTTTTCTACAGCAAATTTTTCAAAAAAAAATTTTTTACTGTCGCAAATCTTAATTGCGCCAGGGATTGCCTTTTCTGTAGTAAATTATTCAAAAAATAATTTTCTACTGTTGCAAATTTTAATTGCGCCAGGGATTGCCTTTTCTATAGTAAATTATTCAAAAAATAATTTTCTACTGTCGCAAATTTTAAGTGCGCCAGGGATTGCCTTTTCTATAGTAAATTATTCAAAAAATAATTTTTTACTATCGCAAGTTTTAATTGCGCCAGGGATTGCCTTTTCTACAGTAAATTTTCCAAAAAAAAATTTTTTACTGTCGCAAATTTTAATTGCCCCAGGGATTGCCTTTTCTACAGTAAATTATTCAAAAAATAATTTTCTACTGTCGCAAATTTTAATTACACCAGGGATTGCCTTTTATATAGTAAATTATTCAAAAAATAATTATTTTCTGTCGCAAATTTTAATTGCGCCAGGGATTGCCTTTTCTATAGTAAATTATTCAAAAAATAATTATTTACTGTCGCAAATTTTAAGTGCGCCAGGGATTGCCTTTTCTATAGTAAATTTTGCAAAAAATAATTTTTTACTGTCGCAAATTTTAATTGCGACAGGGATTGCCTTTTCTATAGTAAATTTCTCACAAATTAATTTCTTACTGTCGCAAATTTTAATTACGCCAGGGATTGCATTTTCTATAGTAAATTTTTCAAAAAATAATTTTCTACTGTCGCAAATTTTAAGTGCGCTAGGGATTGCCTTTTCTATAGTAAATTATTCAAAAAATAATTTTATACTGTCGCAAATTTTAATTACGCCAGGGATTGCCTTTTGTATAGTAAATTATTCAAAAAATAATTATTTACTGTCGCAAATTTTAATTGCGCCAGGGATTGCCTTTTCTATAGTAAATTATTCAAAAAATAATTATTTACTGTCGCAAATTTGAATTACGCCAGGGATTGCCTTTTCTATAACTGTCGCAAATTTTAATTGCGCCAGGGATTGCCTTTTTACAGTAAATTTTTCAAAAAATAATTTTTTACTGTCGCAAATTTTAATTACGCCAGGGATTGCCTTTTCTATAGTAAATTATTCAAAAAATAATTTTTTACTATCGCAAGTTTTAATTGCGCCAGGGATTGCCTTTTCTACAGTAAATTTTGCAAAAAATAATTTTTTACTGTCGCAAATTTTAATTGCGCCAGGGATTGCCTTTTCTACAGTAAATTATTCAAAAATAATTTTCTACTGTCGCAAATTTTAATTACGCCAGGGATTGCCTTTTATATAGTAAATTATTCAAAAAATAATTATTTACTGTCGCAAATTTTAATTGCGCCAGGGATTGCCTTTTCTATAGTAAATTATTCAAAAAATAATTATTTACTGTCGCAAATTTTAAGTGCGCCAGGGATTGCCTTTTCTATAGTAAATTTTGCAAAAAATAATTTTTTACTGTCGCAAATTTTAATTGCGCCAGGGATTGCCTTTTCTATAGTAAATTTCTCACAAATTAATTTCTTACTGTCGCAAATTTTAATTACGCCAGGTATTGCCTTTTCTATAGTAAATTTTTCAAAAAATAATTTTCTACTGTCGCAAATTTTAAGTGCGCCAGGGATTGCCTTGTATATAGTAAATTATTCAAAAAATAATTTTATACTGTCGCAAATTTTAATTACGCCAGGGATTGCCTTTTCTATAGTAAATTATTCAAAAAATAATTTTCTACTGTCGCAAATTTTAATTGCGCTAGGGATTGCCTTTTCTACAGCAAATTTTTCAAAAAAAAATTTTTTACTGTCGCAAATTGTAATTGCGCCAGGGATTGCCTTTTCTATAGTAAATTATTCAAAAAATAATTTTCTACTGTCGCAAATTTTAAGTGCGCCAGGTATTGCCTTTTCTATAGTAAATTTTTCAAAAAATAATTGTATTCTGTCACAAATTTTAAATACGCCAGGGATTGCCTTTTCTATAGTAAATTTAGCAAAAAATAATTTTTTACTATCGCAAATTTTAATTGCGCCAGGGATTGCCTTTTCTATAGTAAATTTTGCAAAAAATAATTTTCTACTGTCGCAAATTTTAATTGCGCCAGGGATTGCCTTTTCTATAGTAAATTATTCAAAAAATAATTTTCTACTGTCGCAAATTTTAATTACGCCAGGGATTGCCTTTTCTATAGTAAATTATTCAAAAAATAATTTTCTACTGTCGCAAATTTTAATTGCGGCAGGGATTGCCTTTTCTACAGTAAATTTTTCAAAAAATTATTTTTTACTCTCGCAAATTTTAATTACGCCAGGGATTGCCTTTTCTATAGTAAATTATTCAAAAAATAATTTTTTACTATCGCAAGTTTTAATTGCGCCTGGGATTGCCTTTTCTACAGTAAATTATTCAAAAAATAATTTTCTACTGTCGCAAATTTTAATTACGCCAGGGATTGCTTTTTCTATAGTAAATTATTCAAAAAATAATTTTCTACTGTCGCAAATTTTAATTGCGCCAGGGATTGCCTTTTCTATAGTAAATTATTCAAAAAATAATTATTTACTGTCGCAAATTTTAAGTGCGCCAGGGATTGCCTTTTCTATAGTAAATTTTGCAAAAAATAATTTTTTACTGTCGCAAATTTTAATTGCGCCAGGGATTGCCTTTTCTATAGTAAATTTCTCACAAATTAATTTCTTACTGTCGCAAATTTTAATTACGCCAGGTATTGCCTTTTCTATAGTAAATTTTTCAAAAAATCATTTTCTACTGTCGCAAATTTTAAGTGCGCCAGGGATTGCCTTGTATATAGTAAATTATTCAAAAAATAATTTTATACTGTCGCAAATTTTAATTACGCCAGGGATTGCCTTTTCTATAGTAAATTATTCAAAAAATAATTTTCTACTGTCGCAAATTTTAATTGCGCTAGGGATTGCCTTTTCTACAGCAAATTTTTCAAAAAAATTTTTTTACTGTCGCAAATTGTAATTGCGCCAGGGATTGCCTTTTCTATAGTAAATTATTCAAAAAATAATTTTCTACTGTCGCAAATTTTAAGTGCGCCATGTATTGCCTTTTCTATAGTAAATTTTTCAAAAAATAATTGTATTCTGTCACAAATTTTAAATACGCCAGGGATTGCCTTTTCTATAGTAAATTTAGCAAAAAATAATTTTTTACTATCGCAAATTTTAATTGCGCCAGGGATTGCCTTTTCTATAGTAAATTTTGCAAAAAATAATTTTCTACTGTCGCAAATTTTAATTGCGCCAGGGATTGCCTTTTCTATAGTAAATTATTCAAAAAATAATTTTCTACTGTCGCAAATTTTAATTACGCCAGGGATTGCCTTTTCTATAGTAAATTATTCAAAAAATAATTTTCTACTGTCGCAAATTTTAATTGCGGCAGGGATTGCCTTTTCTACAGTAAATTTTTCAAAAAATTATTTTTTACTGTCGCAAATTTTAATTACGCCAGGGATTGCCTTTTCTATAGTAAATTATTCAAAAAATAATTTTTTACTATCGCAAGTTTTAATTGCGCCTGGGATTGCCTTTTCTACAGTAAATTATTCAAAAAATAATTTTCTACTGTCGCAAATTTTAATTACGCCAGGGATTGCTTTTTATATAGTAAATTTTTCAAAAATTAATTTTATACTGTCTCAAATTTTAAATACGCCAGGGATTGCCTTTTCTATAGTAAATTATTCAAAAAATAATTTTCTACTGTCGCAAATTTTAATTACGCCAGGGATTGCCTTTTCTATAGTAAATTATTCAAAAAATAATTTTCTACTGTCGCAAATTTTAATTACGCCAGGGATTGCCTTTTCTATAGTAAATTATTCAAAAAATAATTTTATACTGTCGCAAATTTTAATTACGCCAGGGATTGCCTTTTCTATAGTAAATTTTGCAAAAAATAATTTTTAACTGTCGCAAATTTTAACTGCGCCAGGGATAGCCATTTCTATAGTAAATTATTCAAAAAATAATTTTCTACTGTCGAAATTTTAATTACGCCAGGGATTGCCTTTTATATAGTAAATTATTCAAAAAATAATTTTATACTGTCGAAAATTCTAATTACGCCAGGCATTGCCTTTTCTATAGTAAATTATTCAAAAAATAATTTTTTACTGTCGCAAATTTTAATTACGCCAGGGATTGCCTTTTCTATAGTAAATTATTCAAAAAATAGTTTTATACTGTCGCAAATTTTAATTGCGCCAGGGATTGCTTTTTCTATAGTAAATTATTCAAAAAATAATTTTCTACTGTCGCAAATTTTAAGTGCGCCAGGGATTGCCTTTTCTATAGTAAATTATTCAAAAAATAATTTTCTACTGTCGCAAATTTTAATTGCGCCAGGGATTGCCTTTTCTATAGTAAATTATTCACAAATTAATTTCTTACTCTCGCAAATTTTAAATACGCCAGGGAATGCCTTTTCTATAGTAAGTTATTCAAAAAATAATTTTTTACTGTCGCAAATTTTAATTGCGCCAGGGATTGCCTTTTCTATAGTAAATTTTTCAAAAAATAATTTTTTACTGTTGCAAATTTTAAATATCCCAGGGATTGCCTTTTCTATAGTAAATTTCTCACAAATTAATTTCTTACTGTCGCAAATTTTAAATACGCCAGGGATTGCCTTTTCTATAGTAAATTATTCAAAAAATAATTTTATACTGTCGCAAATTTTAATTACGCCAGGGATTGCCTTTTCTATAGTAAATTTTGCAAAAAATAATTTTTTACTGTCGCAAATTTTAATTGCGCCAGGGATTGCCTTTTCTATAGTAAATTATTCAAAAAATAATTTTCTACTGTCGCAAATTTTAAATATCCCAGGGATTGCCTTTTCTATAGTAAATTATTCAAAAAATAATTTTCTACTGTCGCAAATTTTAATTACGCCAGGGATTGCCTTTTCTATAGTAAATTATTCAAAAAATAATTTTCTACTGTCGCAAATTTTAATTACGCCAGGGATTGCCTTTTCTATAGTAAATTATTCAAAAAATAATTTTCTACTGTCGCAAATTTTAAATATCCCAGGGATTGCCTTTTCTATAGTAAATTATTCAAAAAATAATTTTCTACTGTCGCAAATTTTAAGTGCGCCAGGGATTGCCTTTTCTATAGTAAATTATTCAAAAAATTATTTTCTACTGTCGCAAATTTTAATTACGCCAGGGATTGCCTTTTCTATAGTAAATTATTCAAAAAATAATTTTTTACTGTCGCAAATTTCAAATCCGCCAGGGATTGCCTTTTCTATAGGAAATTATTCAAAAAATAATTTTCTACTGTCGCAAATTTTAATTACGCCAGGGATTGCCTTTTCTATAGTAAATTATTCAAAAAATAATTTTCTACTGTCGCAAGTTTTAAATATCCCAGGGATTGCCTTTTCTATAGTAAATTATTCAAAAAATAATTTTCTACTGTCGCAAATTTTAATTACGCCAGGGATTGCCTTTTCTATAGTAAATTATTCAAAAAATAATTTTCTACTGTCGCAAATTTTAATTACGCCAGGGATTGCCTTTTCTATAGTAAATTATTCAAAAAATAATTTTCTACTGTCGCAAATTTTAATTGCGCCAGGGATTGCCTTTTCTATAGTAAATTATTCAAAAAATAATTTTCTACTGTCGCAAATTTTAAGTGCGCCAGGGATTGCCTTTTCTATAGTAAATTTTGCAAAAAATAATTTTTTATTGTCGCAAATTTTAATTGCGCCAGGGATTGCCTTTTCTATAGTAAATTTCTCACAAATTAATTTCTTACTGTCGCAAATTTTAAATACGCCAGGGATTGCCTTTTCTATAGTAAATTATTCAAAAAATAATTTTTTACTGTCGCAAATTTTAATTGCGCCAAGGATTGCCTTTTCTATAGTAAATTTTTCAAAAAATAATTTTTTACTGTCGCAAATTTTAAATATCCCAGGGATTGCCTTTTCTATAGTAAATTTCTCACAAATTAATTTCTTACTGTCGCAAATTTTAAATACGCCAGGGATTGCCTTTTCTATAGTAAATTATTCAAAAAATAATTTTTTACTGTCGCAAATTTCAAACCCGCCAGGGATTGCCTTTTCTATAGTAAATTATTCAAAAAATAATTTTCTACTGTTGCAAATTTTAAGTGCGCCAGGGATTGCCTTTTCTATAGTAAATTTTGCAAAAAATAATTTTTTACTGTCGCAAATTTTAATTGCGCCAGGGACTGCCTTTTCTACAGTAAATTATTCAAAAAATAATTTTCTACTGTCGCAAATTTTAATTACGCCAGGGATTGCCTTTTCTATAGTAAATTATTCAAAAAATAATTTTCTACTGTCGCAAATTTTAATTGCGCCAGGGATTGCCTTTTCTATAGTAAATTATTCAAAAAATAATTTTCTACTGTCGCAAATTTTAAGTGCGCCAGGGATTGCCTTTTCTATAGTAAATTTTGCAAAAAATAATTTTTTACTGTCGCAAATTTTAATTGCGCCAGGGATTGCCTTTTCTATAGTAAATTATTCAAAAAATAATTTTCTACTGTCGCAAATTTTAAGTGCGCCAGGGATTGCCTTTTCTATAGTAAATTATTCAAAAAATAATTTTCTACTGTCGCAAATTTTAATTACGCCAGGGATTGCCTTTTCTATAGTAAATTATTCAAAAAATAATTTTTTACTGTCGCAAATTTCAAATCCGCCAGGGATTGCCTTTTCTATAGTAAATTATTCAAAAAATAATTTTCTACTGTTGCAAATTTTAAGTGCGCCAGGGATTGCCTTTTCTATAGTAAATTTTGCAAAAAATAATTTTTTACTGTAGCAAATTTTAATTGCGCCAGGGACTGCCTTTTCTACAGTAAATTATTCAAAAAATAATTTTCTACTGTCGCAAATTTTAATTACGCCAGGGATTGCCTTTTATATAGTAAATTATTCAAAAAATAACTTTTTACTGTCGCAAATTTTAATTGCGCCAGGGATTGCCTTTTCTATAGTAAATTATTCAAAAAATAATTTTTTACTGTCGCAAATTTTAATTGCGCCAGGGATTGCCTTTTCTATAGTAAAATATTCAAAAAATAATTTTCTACTGTCGCAAATTTTAATTACGCCAGGGATTGCCTTTTATATAGTAAATTATTCAAAAAATAATTTTCAACTGTCGCAAATTTTAATTACGCCAGGGATTGCCTTTTCTATAGTAAATTATTCAAAAAATAATTTTCAACTGTCGCAAATTGTAATTGCGCCAGGGATTGCCTTTTCTATAGTAAATTAGTCAAAAAATAATTTTTTACTGTCGCAAATTTTAAGTGCGCCAGGGATTGCCTTTTCTATAGTAAATTTTGCAAAAAATAATTTTTTACTGTCGCAAATTTTAATTGCGCCAGGGATTGCCTTTTATATAGTAAATTTCTCACAAATTAATTTCTTACTGTCGCAAATTTTAATTACGCCAGGGATTGCCTTTTCTATAGTAAATTTTTCAAAAAATAATTTTCTACTGTCGGAAATTTTAAGTGCGCCAGGGATTGCCTTTTCTATAGTAAATTATTCAAAAAATAATTTTATACTGTCGCAAATTTTAATTACGCCAGGGATTGCCTTTTCTATAGTAAATTATTCAAAAAATAATTTTCTACTGTCGCAAATTTTAATTGCGCCAGGGATTGCCTTTTCTACAGTAAATTTTTCAAAAAAAAAATTTTTACTGTCGCAAATTGTAATTGCGCCAGGGATTGCCTTTTCTATAGTAAATTATTCAAAAAATAATTTTCTACTGTCGCAAATTTTAAGTGCGCCAGGGATTGCCTTTTTTATAGTAAATTTTTCAAAAAATAATTTTATACTGTCGCAAATTTTAAATACGCCAGGGAGTGCCTTTTCTATAGTAAATTTTGCAAAAAATTATTTTTTACTGTCGCAAATTTTAATTGCGCCAGGGATTGCCTTTTCTATAGTAAATTATTCAAAAAATAATTTTCAACTGTCGCAAATTTTAATTACGCCAGGGATTGCCTTTTCTATAGTAAATTATTCAAAAAATAATTTTCTACTGTCGCAAATTTTAATTACGCCAGGGATTGCCTTTTCTATAGTAAATTATTCAAAAAATAATTTTCTACTGTCGCAAATTTTAATTGCGCCAGGGATTGCCTTTTCTATAGTAAATTATTCAAAAAATAATTTTCTACTGTCGCAAATTTTAAGTGCGCCAGGGTTTGACTTTTCTATAGTAAATTTTGCAAAAAATAATTTTCTACTGTCGTAAATTTTAATTGCGCCAAGGATTGCCTTTTCTATAGTGAATTATTCAAAAAATAATTTTCTACTGTCGCAAATTTTAATTACGCCAGGGATTGCCTTTTCTATAGTAAATTATTCAAAAAATAATTTTCTACTGTCGCAAATTTTAATTGCGCCAGGGATTGCCTTTTCTATAGTAAATTATTCAAAAAATAATTTTTTACTGTCGCAAATTTTAATTGCGCCAGGGATTGCCTTTTCTATAGTAAATTATTCAAAAAATAATTTTTTACTGTCGCAAATTTTAATTGCGCCAGGGATTGCCTTTTCTATAGTAAATTATTCAAAAAATAATTTTCTACTGTCGCAAATTTTAATTACGCCAGGGATTGCCTTTTTTATAGTAAATTATTCAAAAAATAATTTTCAACTGTCGCAAATTTTAATTACGCCAGGGATTGCCTTTTCTATAGTAAATTATTCAAAAAATAATTTTCAACTGTCGCAAATTGTAATTGCGCCAGGGATTGCCTTTTCTATAGTAAATTTTGCAAAAAATAATTTTTTACTGTCGCAAATTTTAATTGCGCCAGGGATTGCCTTTTATATAGTAAATTTCTCACAAATTAATTTCTTACTGTCGCAAATTTTAATTACGCCAGGGATTGCCTTTTCTATAGTAAATTTTTCAAAAAATAATTTTCTACTGTCGCAAATTTTAAGTGCGCCAGGGATTGCCTTTTCTATAGTAAATTATTCAAAAAATAATTTTATACTGTCGCAAATTTTAATTACGCCAGGGATTGCCTTTTCTATAGTATATTATTCAAAAAATAATTTTATACTGTCGCAAATTTTAATTACGCCAGGGATTGCCTTTTCTATAGTAAATTTTTCAAAAAAAACTTTTTTACTGTCGCAAATTTTAATTGCGCCAGGGATTGCCTTTTCTATAGTAAATTATTCAAAAAATAATTTTCTACTGTCGCAAATTTTAAGTGCGCCAGGGATTGCCTTTTCTATAGTAAATTTTTCAAAAAATAATTTTATACTGTCGCAAATTTTAAATACGCCAGGGATTGCCTTTTCTATAGTAAATTTTGCAAAAAATTATTTTTTACTGTCGCAAATTTTAATTGCGCCAGGGATTGCCTTTTCTATAGTAAATTATTCAAAAAATAATTTTCAACTGTCGCAAATTTTAATTACGCCAGGGATTTCCTTTTATATAGTAAATTATTCAAAAAATAATTTTCAACTGTCGCAAATTTTAATTACGCCAGGGATTGCCTTTTCTATAGTAAATTATTCAAAAAATAATTTTCAACTGTCGCAAATTGTAATTGCGCCAGAGATTGCCTTTTCTATAGTAAATTATTCAAAAAATAATTTTTTACTGTCGCAAATTTTAAGTGCGCCAGGGATTGCCTTTTCTATAGTAAATTTTGCAAAAAATAATTTTTTACTGTCGCAAATTTTAATTGCGCCAGGGATTGCCTTTTATATAGTAAATTTCTCAAAAATTAATTTCTTACTGTCGCAAATTTAATTACGCCAGGGATTGCCTTTTCTATAGTAAATTTTTCAAAAAATAATTTTCTACTGTCGCAAATTTTAAGTGTGCCAGGGATTGCCTTTTCTATAGTAAATTATTCAAAAAATAATTTTATACTGTCGCAAATTTTAATTACTCCAGGGATTGCCTTTTCTATAGTATATTATTCAAAAAATAATTTTCTACTGTCGCAAATTTTAATTGCGCCAGGGATTGCCTTTTCTACAGTAAATTTTTCAAAAAAAAATTTTTTACTGTCGCAAATTGTAATTGCGCCAGGGATTGCCTTTTCTATAGTAAATTATTCAAAAAATAATTTTCTACTGTCGGAAATTTTAAGTGTGCCAGGGATTGCCTTTTCTATAGTAAATTATTCAAAAAATAATTTTATACTGTCGCAAATTTTAATTACGCCAGGGATTGCCTTTTCTATAGTAAATTATTCAAAAAATAATTTTCTACTGTCGCAAATTTTAATTGCGCCAGGGATTGCCTTTTCTACAGTAAATTTTTAAAAAAAAAAATTTTTACTGTCGCAAATTGTAATTGCGCCAGGGATTGCCTTTTCTATAGTAAATTATTCAAAAAATAATTTTCTACTGTCGCAAATTTTAAGTGCGCCAGGGATTGCCTTTTCTATAGTAAATTATTCAAAAAATAATTTTCTACTGTCGCAAATTTTAATTACGCCAGGGTTTGCCTTTTCTATAGTAAATTATTCAAAAAATAATTTTCTACTGTCGCAAATTTTAATTGCGGCAGGGATTGCCTTTTCTACAGTAAATTTTTCAAAAAATTATTTTTTACTGTCGCAAATTTTAATTACGCCAGGGATTGCCTTTTCTATAGTAAATTATTCAAAAAATAATTTTTTACTATCGCAAGTTTTAATTGCGCCAGGGATTTCCTTTTCTACAGTAAATTATTCAAAAAATAATTTTATACTGTCGCAAATTTTAATTACGCCAGGGATTGCCTTTTATATAGTAAATTATTCAAAAAAAAATTTTATACTGTCGAAAATTCTAATTACGCCAGGCATTGCCTCTTCTATAGTAAATTATTCAAAAAATAATTTTTTACTGTCGCAAATTTTAATTACGCCAAGGATTGCCTATTCTATAGTAAATTATTCAAAAAATAATTTCATACTGTCGCAAATTTTAATTACGCCAGGGATTGCCATTTCTATAGTAAATTATTCAAAAAATAATTTTCTACTGTCGCAAATTTTAAGTGCGCCAGGGATTGCCTTTTCTATAGTAAATTATTCAAAAAATAATTTTCTACTGTCGCAAATTTTAAGTGCGCCAGGGATTGCCTTTTCTATAGTAAATTATTCAAAAAATAATTTTATACTGTCGCAAATTTTAATTACGCCAGGGATTGCCTTTTCTACAGTAAATTATTCAAAAAATAATTTTATACTGTCGCAAATTTTAATTACGCCAGGGATTGCCTTTTCTATAGTAAATTATTCAAAAAATATTTTTCTACTGTCGCAAATTTTAATTACGCCAGGGATTGCCTTTTCTATAGTAAATTATTCAAAAAATAATTTTCTACTGTCGCAAATTTTAATTACGCCAGGGATTGCCTTTTCTATAGTAAATTATTCAAAAAATAATTTTATACTGTCGCAAATTTTAATTACGCCAGGGATTGCCTTTTCTATAGTAAATTATTCAAAAAATAATTTTTTACTATCGCAAGTTTTAATTGCGCCAGGGATTGCCTTTTCTACAGTAAATTATTCAAAAAATAATTTTCTACTGTCGCAAATTTTAATTACGCCAGGGATTGCTTTTTATATAGTAAATTTTTTAAAAATTAATTCTATACTGTCGCAAATTTTAAATACGCCAGGGATTGCCTTTTCTATAGTAAATTATTCAAAAAATAATTTTCTACTGTCGCAAATTTTAATTACGCCAGGGATTGCCTTTTCTATAGTAAATTTTGCAAAAAATAATTTTTTACTCTCGCAAATTTTAATTGCGCCAGGGATTGCCTTTTCTAAAGTAAATTATTCAAAAAATAATTTTCTACTGTCGCAAATTTTAATTACGCCAGAGATTGCCTTTTATATAGTAAATTATTCAAAAAATAATTTTTTACTGTCGCAAATTTTTATTGCGCTAGGGATTGCCTTTTCTATAGTAAATTATTCAAAAAATAA
Organism: Dioctria linearis; assembly: GCA_963930735.1. Classification (NCBI taxonomy): domain Eukaryota; kingdom Metazoa; phylum Arthropoda; class Insecta; order Diptera; family Asilidae; genus Dioctria; species Dioctria linearis. The sequence goes on along the minus strand of CAWVNZ010002585.1, from coordinate 96,100 downwards.
TTTTTTACTGTCGCAAATTTCAAATCCGCCAGGGATTGCCTTTTCTATAGTAAATTATTCAAAAAATAATTTTCTACTGTCGCAAATTTTAATTACGCCAAGGATTGCCTTTTCTATAGTAAATTATTCAAAAAATTATTTTCTACTGTCGCAAGTTTTAAATATCCCAGGGATTGCCTTTTCTATAGTAAATTATTCAAAAAATAATTTTCTACTGTCGCAAATTTTAATTACGCCAGGGTTTGCCTTTTCTATAGTAAATTATTCAAAAAATAATTTTCTACTGTCGCAAATTTTAATTGCGGCAGAGATTGCCTTTTCTACAGTAATTTTTTCAAAAAATTATTTTTTACTGTCGAAAATTTTAATTACGCCAGGGATTGCCTTTTCTATAGTAAATTATTCAAAAAATAATTTTTTACTATCACAAGTTTTAATTGCGCCAGGGATTTCCTTTTCCACAGTAAATTATTCAAAAAATAATTTTCTACTGTCGCAAATTTTAATTACGCCAGGGATTGCTTTTTATATAGTAAATTTTTCAAAAATTAATTTTATACTGTCGCAAATTTTAAATACACCAGGGATTGCCTTTTCTATAGTAAATTATTCAAAAAATAATTTTCTACTGTCGCAAATTTTAATTACGCCAGGGATTGCCTTTTCTATAGTAAATTATTCAAAAAATAATTTTCTACTGTCGCAAATTTTAATTACGCCAGGGATTGCCTTTTCTATAGTAAATTATTCAAAAAATAATTTTATACTGTCGCAAATTTTAATTACGCCAGGGATTGCCTTTTCTATAGTAAATTTTGCAAAAAATAATTTTTTACTGTCGCAAATTTTAACTGCGCCAGGGATTGCATTTTCTATAGTAAATTATTCAAAAAATAATTTTCTACTGTCGAAATTTTAATTACGCCAGGGATTGCCTTTTATATAGTAAATTATTCAAAAAATAATTTTATACTGTCGAAAATTCTAATTACGCCAGGCATTGCCTTTTCTATAGTAAATTATTCAAAAAATAATTTTTTACTGTCGCAAATTTTAATTACGCCAGGGATTGCCTTTTCTATAGTAAATTATTCAAAAAATAATTTTATACTGTCGCAAATTTTAATTACGCCAGGGATTGCCTTTTCTATAGTAAATTATTCAAAAAATAATTTTCTACTGTCGCAAATTTTAAGTGCGCCAGGGATTGCCTTTTCTATAGTAAATTATTCAAAAAATAATTTTCTACTGTCGCAAATTTTAATTGCGCCAGGGATTGCCTTTTCTATAGTAAATTATTCAAAAAATAATTTTCTACTGTCGCAAATTTTAAGTGCGCCAGGGATTGCCTTTTCTATAGTAAATTTTGCAAAAAATAATTTTTTACTGTCGCAAATTTTAATTGCGCCAGGGATTGCCTTTTCTATAGTAAATTTCTCACAAATTAATTTCTTACTGTCGCAAATTTTAAATACGCCAGGGATTGCCTTTTCTATAGTAAGTTATTCAAAAAATAATTTTTTACTGTCGCAAATTTTAATTGCGCCAGGTATTGCCTTTTCTATAGTAAATTTTTCAAAAAATAATTTTTTACTGTCGCAAATTTTAAATATACCAGGGATTGCCTTTTCTATAGTAAATTTCTCACAAATTAATTTCTTACTGTCGCAAATTTTAAATACGCCAGGGATTGCCTTTTCTATAGTAAATTATTCAAAAAATAATTTTATACTGTCGCAAATTTTAATTACTCCAGGGATTGCCTTTTCTATAGTAAATTTTGCAAAAAATAATTTTTTACTGTCGCAAATTTTAATTGCGCCAGGGATTGCCTTTTCTATAGTAAATTATTCAAAAAATAATTTTCTACTGTCGCAAATTTTAAATATCCCAGGGATTGCCTTTTCTATAGTAAATTATTCAAAAAATAATTTTCTACTGTCGCAAATTTTAATTACGCCAGTGTTTGCCTTTTCTATAGTAAATTATTCAAAAAATAATTTTCTACTGTCGCAAATTTTAATTACGCCAGGGATTGCCTTTTCTATAGTAAATTATTCAAAAAATAATTTTCTACTGTCGCAAATTTTAATTGCGCCAGGGATTGCCTTTTCTATAGTAAATTATTCAAAAAATAATTTTCTACTGTCGCAAATTTTAAGTGCGCCAGGGATTGCCTTTTCTATAGTAAATTATTCAAAAAATAATTTTCTACTGTCGCAAATTTTAATTACGCCAGGGATTGCCTTTTCTATAGTAAATTATTCAAAAAATAATTTTTTACTGTCGCAAATTTCAAATCCGCCAGGGATTGCCTTTTCTTTAGTAAATTATTCAAAAAATAATTTTCTACTGTCGCAAATTTTAATTACGCCAGGGATTGCCTTTTCTATAGTAAATTATTCAAAAAATAATTTTCTACTGTCGCAAGTTTTAAATATCCCAGGGATTGCCTTTTCTATAGTAAATTATTCAAAAAATAATTTTCTACTTTCGCAAATTTTAATTACGCCAGGGATTGCCTTTTCTATAGTAAATTATTCAAAAAATTATTTTCTACTGTCGCAAATTCTAATTACGCCAGGGATTGCCTTTTCTATAGTAAATTATTCAAAAAATAATTTTCTACTGTCGCAAATTTTAATTGCGCCAGGGATTGCCTTTTCTATAGTAAATTATTCAAAAAATAATTTTCTACTGTCGCAAATTTTAAGTGCGCCAGGGATTGCCTTTTCTATAGTAAATTTTGCAAAAAAAAATTTTTACTGTCGCAAATTTTAATTGCGCCAGGGATTGCCTTTTCTATAGTAAATTTCTCACAAATTATTTTCTTACTGTCGCAAATTTTAAATACGCCAGGGATTGCCTTTTCTATAGTAAATTATTCAAAAAATAATTTTTTACTGTCGCAAATTTTAATTGCGCCAGGGATTGCCTTTTCTATAGTAAATTTTTCAAAAAATAATTTTTTACTGTCGCAAATTTTAAATATCCCAGGGATTGCCTTTTCTATAGTAAATTTCTCACAAATTAATTTCTTACTGTCGCAAATTTTAAATACGCCAGGGATTGCCTTTTCTATAGTAAATTATTCAAAAAATAATTTTTTACTGTCGCAAATTTCAAATCCGCCAGGGATTGCCTTTTCTATAGTAAATTATTCAAAAAATAATTTTCTACTGTCGCAAATTTTAATTACGCCAAGGATTGCCTTTTCTATAGTAAATTATTCAAAAAATAATTTTCTACTGTCGCAAGTTTTAAATATCCCAGGGATTGCCTTTTCTATAGTAAATTATTCAAAAAATAACTTTCTACTTTCGCAAATTTTAATTACGCCAGGGTTTGCCTTTTCTATAGTAAATTATTCAAAAAATAATTTTCTACTGTCGCAAATTTTAATTACGCCAGGGATTGCTTTTCTATAGTAAATTATTCAAAAAATAATTTTCTACTGTCGCAAATTTTAATTGCGCCAGGGATTGCCTTTTCTATAATAAATTATTCAAAAAATAATTTTCTACTGTTGCAAATTTTAAGTGCGCCAGGGATTGCCTTTTCTATAGTAAATTTTGCAAAAAATAATTTTTGACTGTCGCAAATTTTAATTGCGCCAGGGACTGCCTTTTCTACAGTAAATTATTCAAAAAATAATTTTCTACTGTCGCAAATTTTAATTACGCCAGGGATTGCCTTTTATATAGTAAATTATTCAAAAAATAATTTTTTACTGTCGCAAATTTTAATTGCGCCAGGGATTGCCTTTTCTATAGTAAATTATTCAAAAAATAATTTTTTACTGTCGCAAATTTTAATTGCGCCAGGGATTGCCTTTTCTATAGTAAATTATTCAAAAAATAATTTTCTACTGACGCAAATTTTAATTACGCCAGGGATTGCCTTTTATATAGTAAATTATTCAAAAAATAATTTTCAACTGTCGCAAATTTTAATTACGCCAGGGACTGCCTTTTCTATAGTAAATTATTCAAAAAATAATTTTCAACTGTCGCAAATTGTAATTGCGCCAGGGATTGCCTTTTCTATAGTAAATTATTCAAAAAATAATTTTTTACTGTCGCAAATTTTAAGTGCGCCAGGGATTGCCTTTTCTATAGTAAATTTTGCAAAAAATAATTTTTTACTGTCGCAAATTTTAATTGCGCCAGGGATTGCCTTTTATATAGTAAATTTCTCACAAATTAATTTCTTACTGTCGCAAATTTTAATTACGCCAGGGATTGCCTTTTCTATAGTAAATTTTTCAAAAAATAATTTTCTACTGTCGCAAATTTTAAGTGCGCCAGGGATTGCCTTTTCTATAGTAAATTATTCAAAAAATAATTTTATACTGTCGCAAATTTTAATTACGCCAGGGATTGCCTTTTCTATAGTAAATTATTCAAAAAATAATTTTCTACTGTCGCAAATTTTAATTGCGCCAGGGATTGCCTTTTCTACAGTAAATTTTTCAAAAAATAATTTTCTACTGTCACAAATTTTAACTGCGCCAGGGATTGCCTTTTCTATAGTAAATTATTCAAAAAATAATTTTCTACTGTCGCAAATTTTAACTACGCCAGGGATTGCCTCTTATATAGTAAATTATTCAAAAAATAATTTTCAACTGTCGCAAATTTTAATTACGCCAGGGATTGCCTTTTCTATAGTAAATTATTCAAAAAATAATTTTCAACTGTCGCAAATTGTAATTGCGCCAGGGATTGCCTTTTCTATAGTAAATTAATCAAAAAATAATTTTTTACTGTCGCAAATTTTAAGTGCGCCAGGGATTGCCTTTTCTATAGTAAATTTTGCAAAAAATAATTTTTTACTGTCGCAAATTTTAATTGCGCCAGGGATTGCCTTTTATATAGTAAATTTCTCACAAATTAATTTCTTACTGTCGCAAATTTTAATTACGCCAGGGATTACCTTTTCTATAGTAAATTTTTCAAAAAATAATTTTCTACTGTCGCAAATTTTAAGTGCGCCAGGGATTGCCTTTTCTATAGTAAATTATTCAAAAAATAATTTTATACTGTCGCAAATTTTAATTACGCCAGGGATTGCCTTTTCTATAGTAAATTATTCAAAAAATAATTTTCTACTGTCGCAAATTTTAATTGCGCCAGGGATTGCCTTTTCTACAGTAAATTTTTCAAAAAAAAATTTTTTACTGTCGCAAATTGTAATTGCGCCAGGGATTGCCTTTTCTATAGTAAATTATTCAAAAAATAATTTTCTACTGTCGCAAATTTTAAGTGCGCCAGGGATTGCCTTTTATATAGTAAATTTTTCAAAAAATAATTTTATACTGTCGCAAATTTTAAATACGCCAGGGATTGCCTTTTCTATAGTAAATTTTGCAAAAAAATATTTTTTACTGTCGCAAATTTTAATTGCGCCAGGGATTGCCTTTTCTATAGTAAATTATTCAAAAAATAATTTTCAACTGTCGCAAATTTTAATTACGCCACGGATTGCCTTTTCTATAGTAAATTATTCAAAAAATAATTTTCTACTGTCGCAAATTTTAATTGCGCCAGGGATTGCCTTTTCTATAGTAAATTATTCAAAAAATAATTTTCTACTGTCGCAAATGTTAAGTGCGCCAGGGATTGACTTTTCTATAGTAAATTTTGCAAAAAATAATTTTCTACTGTCGCAAATTTTAATTGCGCCAAGGATTGCCTTTTCTATAGTAAATTTTTCAAAAAATAATTTTTTACTGTCGCAAATTTTAATTGCGCCAGGGATTGCCTTTTCAATAGTAAATTATTCAAAAAATAATTTTTTACTATCGCAAGTTTTAATTGCGCCAGGGATTACCTTTTCTACAGTAAATTATTCAAAAAATAATTTTCTACTGTCGCAAATTTTAATTACGCCAGGGATTGCTTTTTATATAGTAAATTTTTCAAAAATTAATTTTATACTGTCGCAAATTTTAAATACGCCAGGGATTGCCTTTTCTATAGTAAATTATTCAAAAAATAATTTTCTACTGTCGCAAATTTTAAGTGCGCCAGAGATTGCCTTTTCTATAGTAAATTTTGCAAAAAAGAATTTTTTACTGTCGCAAATTTTAATTGCGCCAGGGTTTGCCTTTTCTATAGTAAATTATTCAAAAAATAATTTTCTACTTTCGCAAATTTTAATTACGCCAGGGATTGCCTTTTCTATAGTAAATTATTCAAAAAATTATTTTCTACTGTCGCAAATTTTAATTACGCCAGGGATTGCCTTTTCTATAGTAAATTATTCAAAAAATAATTTTCTACTGTCGCAAATTTTAATTGCGCCAGGGATTGCCTTTTCTATAGTAAATTATTCAAAAAATAATTTTCTACTGTCGCAAATTTTAAGTGCGCCAGGGATTGCCTTTTCTATAGTAAATTTTGCAAAAAATAATTTTTTACTGTCGCAAATTTTAATTGCGCCAGGGATTGCCTTTTCTATAGTAAATTTCTCACAAATTATTTTTTACTGTCGCAAATTTTAAATACGCCAGGGATTGCCTTTTCTATAGTAAATTATTCAAAAAATAATTTTTTACTGTCGCAAATTTTAATTGCGCCAGGGATTGCCTTTTCTATAGTAAATTTTTCAAAAAATAATTTTTTACTGTCGCAAATTTTAAATATCCCAGGGATTGCCTTTTCTATAGTAAATTTCTCACAAATTAATTTCTTACTGTCGCAAATTTTAAATACGCCAGGGATTGCCTTTTCTATAGTAAATTATTCAAAAAATAATTTTTTACTGTCGCAAATTTCAAATCCGCCAGGGATTGCCTTTTCTATAGTAAATTATTCAAAAAATAATTTTCTACTGTCGCAAATTTTAATTACGCCAAGGATTGCCTTTTCTATAGTAAGTTATTCAAAAAATAATTTTCTACTGTCGCAAGTTTTAAATATCCCAGGGATTGCCTTTTCTATAGTAAATTATTCAAAAAATAACTTTCTACTTTCGCAAATTTTAATTACGCCAGGGTTTGCCTTTTCTATAGTAAATTATTCAAAAAATAATTTTCTACTGTCGCAAATTTTAATTACGCCAGGGATTGCTTTTCTATAGTAAATTATTCAAAAAATAATTTTCTACTGTCGCAAATTTTAATTGCGCCAGGGATTGCCTTTTCTATAGTAAATTATTCAAAAAATAATTTTCTACTGTTGCAAATTTTAAGTGCGCCAGGGATTGCCTTTTCTATAGTAAATTTTGCAAAAAATAATTTTTTACTGTCGCAAATTTTAATTGCGCCAGGGACTGCCTTTTCTACGGTAAATTATTCAAAAAATAATTTTCTACTGTCGCAAATTTTAATTACGCCAGGGATTGCCTTTTATATAGTAAATTATTCAAAAAATAATTTTTTACTGTCGCAAATTTTAATTGCGCCAGGGATTGCCTTTTCTATAGTAAATTATTCAAAAAATAATTTTTTACTGTCGCAAATTTTAATTGCGCCAGGGATTGCCTTTTCTATAGTAAATTATTCAAAAAATAATTTTCTACTGTCGCAAATTTTAATTACGCCAGGGATTGCCTTTTATATAGTAAATTATTCAAAAAATAATTTTCAACTGTCGCAAATTTTAATTACGCCAGGGATTGCCTTTTCTATAGTAAATTATTCAAAAAATAATTTTCAACTGTCGCAAATTGTAATTGCGCCAGGGATTGCCTTTTCTATAGTAAATTATTCAAAAAATAATTTTTTACTGTCGCAAATTTTAAGTGCGCCAGGGATTGCCTTTTCTATAGTAAATTTTGCAAAAAATCATTTTTTACTGTCGCAAATTTTAATTGCGCCAGGGATTGCCTTTTATATAGTAAATTTCTCAGAAATTAATTTCTTACTGTCGCAAATTTTAATTACGCCAGGGATTGCCTTTTCTATAGTAAATTTTTCAAAAAATAATTTTCTACTGTCGCAAATTTTAAGTGCGCCAGGGATTGCCTTTTCTATAGTAAATTATTCAAAAAATAATTTTATACTGTCGCAAATTTTAATTACGCCAGGGATTGCCTTTTCTATAGTAAATTATTCAAAAAATAATTTTCTACTGTCGCAAATTTTAATTGCGCCAGGGATTGCCTTTTCTACAGTAAATTTTTCAAAAAAAAATTTTTTACTGTCGCAAATTGTAATTGCGCCAGGGATTGCCTTTTCTATAGTAAATTATTCAAAAAATAATTTTCTACTGTCGCAAATTTTAAGTGCGCCAGGGATTGCCTTTTCTATAGAAAATTTTTCAAAAAATAATTTTATACTGTCGCAAATTTTAAATACGCCAGGGATTGCCTTTTCTATAGTAAATTTTGCAAAAAATTATTTTTTACTGTCGCAAATTTTAATTGCGCCAAGGATTGCCTTTTCTATAGTAAATTATTCAAAAAATAATTTTCAACTGTCGCAAATTTTAATTACGCCAGGGATTGCCTTTTCTATAGTAAATTATTCAAAAAATAATTTTCTACTGTCGCAAATTTTAATTACGCCAGGGATTGCCTTTTCTATAGTAAATTATTCAAAAAATAATTTTTTACTGTCGCAAATTTTAAGTGCGCCAGGGATTGCCTTTTCTATAGTAAATTTTGCAAAAAATAATTTTATACTGTCGCAAATTTTAATTACGCCAGGGATTGCCTTTTCTATAGTAAATTATTCAAAAAATAATTTTCTACTGTCGCAAATTTTAATTACGCCAGGGATTGCCTTTTCTATAGTAAATTATTCAAAAAATAATTTTCTACTGTCGCAAATTTTAATTGCGCCAGGGATTGCCTTTTCTACAGTAAATTTTTCAAAAAAAAATTTTTTACTGTCGCAAATTGTAACTGCGCCAGGGATTGCCTTTTATATAGTAAATTTCTCTCAAATTAATTTCTTACTGTCGCAAATTTTAATTACGCCAGGGATTACCTTTTCTATAGTAAATTTTTCAAAAAATAATTTTCTACTGTCGCAAATTTTAAGTGCGCCAGGGATTGCCTTTTCTATAGTAAATTATTCAAAAAATAATTTTATACTGTCGCAAATTTTAATTACGCCAGGGATTGCCTTTGCTATAGTAAATTATTCAAAAAATAATTTTCTACTGTCGCAAATTTTAATTGCGCCAGGGATTGCCTTTTCTACAGTAAATTTTTCAAAAAAAAATTTTTTACTGTCGCAAATTGTAATTGCGCTAGGGATTGCCTTTTCTATAGTAAATTATTCAAAAAATAATTTTCTACTGTCGCAAATTTTAAGTGCGCCAGGGATTGCCTTTTCTATAGTAAATTTTTCAAAAAATAATTTTATACTGTCGCAAATTTTAAATACGCCAGGGATTGCCTTTTCTATAGTAAATTTTGCAAAAAATTATTTTTTACTGTCGCAAATTTTAATTGCGCCAGGGATTGCCTTTTCTATAGTAAATTATTCAAAAAATAATTTTCAACTGTCGCAAATTTTAATTACGCCAGGGATTGCCTTTTCTATAGTAAATTATTCAAAAAATAATTTTCTACTGTCGCAAATTTTAATTGCGCCAGGGATTGCCTATTCTATAGTAAATTATTCAAAAAATAATTTTCTACTGTCGCAAATTTTAAGTGCGCCAGGGATTGACTTTTCTATAGTAAATTTTGCAAAAAATAATTTTCTACTGTCGCAAATTTTAATTGCGCCAAGGATTGCCTTTTCTATAGTAAATTATTCAAAAAATAATTTTCTACTGTCGCAAATTTTAATTACGCCAGGGATTGCCTTTTCTATAGTAAATTATTCAAAAAATAATTTTCTATTGTCGCAAATTTTAACTGCGCCAGGGATTGCCTTTTCTACAGTAAATTTTTCAAAAAATAATTTTTTACTGTCGCAAATTTTAATTACGCCAGGGATTGCCTTTTCTATAGTAAATTATTCAAAAAATAATTTTTTACTATCGCAAGTTTTAATTGCGCCAGGGATTGCCTTTTCTACAGTAAATTATTCAAAAAATAATTTTCTACTGTCGCAAATTTCAATTACGCCAGGGATTGCTTTTTATATAGTAAATTTTTCAAAAATTAATTTTATACTGTCGCAAATTTTAAATACGCCAGGGATTGCCTTTTCTATAGTAAATTATTCAAAAAATAATTTTCTACTGTCGCAAATTTTAAGTGCGCCAGAGATTGCCTTTTCTATAGTAAATTTTGCAAAAAAGAATTTTTTACTGTCGCAAATTTTAATTGCGCCAGGGTTTGCCTTTTCTATAGTAAATTATTCAAAAAATAATTTTCTACTTTCGCAAATTTTAATTACGCCAGGGATTGCCTTTTCTATAGTAAATTATTCAAAAAATTATTTTCTACTGTCGCAAATTTTAATTACGCCAGGGATTGCCTTTTCTATAGTAAATTATTCAAAAAATAATTTTCTACTGTCGCAAATTTTAATTGCGCCAGGGATTGCCTTTTCTATAGTAAATTATTCAAAAAATAATTTTCTACTGTCGCAAATTTTAAGTGCGCCAGGGATTGCCATTTCTATAGTAAATTTTGCAAAAAATAATTTTTTACTGTCGCAAATTTTAATTGCGCCAGGGATTGCCTTTTCTATAGTAAATTTCTCACAAATTATTTTCTTACTGTCGCACATTTTAAATACGCCAGGGATTGCCTTTTCTATAGTAAATTATTCAAAAAATAATTTTTAACTGTCGCAAATTTTAATTGCGCCAGGGATTGCCTTTTCTATAGTAAATTTTTCAAAAAATAATTTTTTACTGTCGCAAATTTTAAATATCCCAGGGATTGCCTTTTCTATAGTAAATTTCTCACAAATTAATTTCTTACTGTCGCAAATTTTAAATACGCCAGGGATTGCCTTTTCTATAGTAAATTATTCAAAAAATAATTTTTTACTGTCGCAAATTTCAAATCCGCCAGGGATTGCCTTTTCTATAGTAAATTATTCAAAAAATAATTTTCTACTGTCGCAAATTTTAATTACGCCAAGGATTGCCTTTTCTATAGTAAATTATTCAAAAAATAATTTTCTACTGTCGCAAGTTTTAAATATCCCAGGGATTGCCTTTTCTATAGTAAATTATTCAAAAAATAACTTTCTACTTTCGCAAATTTTAATTGCGCCAGGGACTGCCTTTTCTACAGTAAATTATTCAAAAAATAATTTTCTACTGTCGCAAATTTTAATTACGCCAGGGATTGCCTTTTATATAGTAAATTATTCAAAAAATAATTTTTTACTGTCGCAAATTTTAATTGCGCCAGGGATTGCCTTTTCTATAGTAAATTATTCAAAAAATAATTTTTTACTGTCGCAAATTTTAATTGCGCCAGGGATTGCCTTTTCTATAGTAAATTATTCAAAAAATAATTTTCTACTGTCGCAAATTTTAATTGCGCCAGGGATTGCCTTTTCTATAGTAAATTATTCAAAAAATAATTTTCTACTGTCGCAAATTTTAATTACGCCAGGGATTGCCTTTTATATAGTAAATTATTCAAAAAATAATTTTCAACTGTCGCAAATTTTAATTACGCCAGGGATTGCCTTTTCTATAGTAAATTATTCAAAAAATAATTTTCAACTGTCGCAAATTGTAATTGCGCCAGGGATTGCCTTTTCTATAGTAAATTATTCAAAAAATAATTTTTTACTGTCGCAAATTTTAAGTGCGCCAGGGATTGCCTTTTCTATAGTAAATTTTGCAAAAAATAATTTTTTACTGTCGCAAATTTTAATTGCGCCAGGGATTGCCTTTTATATAGTAAATTTCTCAGAAATTAATTTCTTACTGTCGCAAATTTTAATTACGCCAGGGATTGCCTTTTCTATAGTAAATTTTTCAAAAAATAATTTTTTACTGTCGCAAATTTTAAGTGCGCCAGGGATTGCCTTTTCTATAGTAAATTATTCAAAAAATAATTTTATACTGTCGCAAATTTTAATGACGCCAGGGATTGCCTTTTCTATAGTAAATTATTCAAAAAATAATTTTCTACTGTCGCAAATTTTAATTGCGCCAGGGATTGCCTTTTCTACAGTAAATTTTTCAAAAAAAAATTTTTTACTGTCGCAAATTGTAATTGCGCCAGGGATTGCCTTTTCTATAGTAAATTATTCAAAAAATAATTTTCTACTGTCGCAAATTTTAAGTGCGCCAGGGATTGCCTTTTCTATAGTAAATTTTTCAAAAAATAATTTTATACTGTCGCAAATTTTAAATACGCCAGGGATTGCCTTTTCTATAGTAAATTTTGCAAAAAAATTATTTTTTACTGTCGCAAATTTTAATTGCGCCAGGGATTGCCTTTTCTATAGTAAATTATTCAAAAAATAATTTTCAACTGTCGCAAATTTTAATTACGCCAGGGATTGCCTTTTCTATAGTAAATTATTCAAAAAATAATTTTCTACTGTCGCAAATTTTAATTACGCCAGGGATTGCCTTTTCTATAGTAAATTATTCAAAAAATAATTTTCTACTGTCGCAATTTTTAATTGCGCCAGGGATTGCCTTTTCTATAGTAAATTATTCAAAAAATAATTTTCTACTGTCGCAAATTTTAAGTGCGCCAGGGATTGACATTTTTATAGTAAAATTTGCAAAAAATAATTTTCTACTGTCGCAAATTTTAATTGCGCCAAGGATTGCCTTTTCTATAGTAAATTATTCAAAAAATAATTTTCTATTGTTGCAAATTTTAATTACGCCAGGAATTGCCTTTTCTATAGTAAATTATTCAAAAAATAATTTTCTACTGTCGCAAATTTTAATTGCGCCAGGGATTGCCTTTTCTATAGTAAATTATTCAAAAAATAATTTTTTACTGTCGCAAATTTTAATTGCGCCAGGGATTGCCTTTTCTATAGTAAATTATTCAAAAAATAATTTTTTACTATCGCAAGATTTAATTGCGCCAGGGATTGCCTTTTCTACAGTAAATTATTCAAAAAATAATTTTCTACTGTCGCAAATTTTAATTACGCCAGGGATTGCTTTTTATATAGTAAATTTTTCAAAAATTAATTTTATACTGTCGCAAATTTTAAATACGCCAGGGATTGCCTTTTCTATAGTAAATTATTCAAAAAATAATTTTCTACTGCCGCAAATTTTAAGTGCGCCAGAGATTGCCTTTTCTATAGTAAATTTTGCAAAAAAGAATTTTTTACTGTCGCAAATTTTAATTGCGCCAGGGTTTGCCTTTTCTATAGTAAATTATTCAAAAAATAATTTTCTACTGGCGCAAATTTTAATTACGCCAGGGATTGCCTTTTCTACAGTAAATTTTTCAAAAAATAATTTTTTACTGTCGCAAATTTTAATTACGCCAGGGATTGCCTTTTCTATAGTAAATTATTCAAAAAATAATTTTTTACTATCGCAAGTTTTAATTGCGCCAGGGATTGCCTTTTGTACAGTAAATTATTCAAAAAATAATTTTCTACTGTCGCAAATTTTAATTACGCCAGGGATTGCTTTTTATATAGTAAATTTTTCAAAAATTAATTTTATACTGTCGCAAATTTTAAATACGCCAGGGATTGCCTTTTCTATAGTAAATTATTCAAAAAATAATTTTCTACTGTCGCAAATTTTAAGTGCGCCAGAGATTGCCTTTTCTATAGTAAATTTTGCAAAAAATTATTTTTTACTGTCGCAAATTTTAATTGCGCCAGGGATTGCCTTTTCTAAAGTAAATTATTCAAAAAATAATTTTCTACTGTCGCAAATTTTAATTACGCCAGGGATTGCCTTTTATATAGTAAATTATTCAAAAAATAATTTTTTACTGTCGCAAATTTTAATTGCGCTAGGGATTGCCTTTTCTATAGTAAATTATTCAAAAAATAATTTTTTACTGTCGCAAATTTCAAATCCGCCAGGGATTGCCTTTTCTATAGTAAATTATTCAAAAAATAATTTTCTACTGTCGCTAATTTTAATTACGCCAAGGATTGCCTTTTCTATAGTAAATTATTCAAAAAATAATTTTCTACTGTCGCAAGTTTTAAATATCCCAGGGATTGCCTTTTCTATAGTAAATTATTCAAAAAATAATTTTCTACTGTCGCAAATTTTAATTACGCCAGGGTTTGCCTTTTCTATAGTAAATTATTCAAAAAATAATTTTCTACTGTCGCAAATTTTAATTACGCCAGGGATTGCCTTTTCTATAGTAAATTATTCAAAAAATAATTTTCTACTGTCGCAAATTTTAATTACGCCAGGGTTTGCCTTTTCTATAGTAAATTATTCAAAAAATAATTTTCTACTGTCGCAAATTTTAATTACGCCAGGGATTGCCTTTTCTATAGTAAATTATTCAAAAAATTATTTTTTACTGTCGCAAATTTTAATTGCGCCAGGGATTGCCTTTTCTATAGTAAATTATTCAAAAAATAATTTTCTACTGTCGCAAATTTTAAGTGCGCCAGGGATTGACTTTTCTATAGTAAATTTTGCAAAAAATAATTTTCTACTGTCGCAAATTTTAATTGCGCCAAGGATTGCCTTTTCTATAGTAAATTATTCAAAAAATAATTTTCTACTGTCGCAAATTTTAATTACGCCAGGAATTGCCTTTTCTATAGTAAATTATTCAAAAAATAATTTTCTACTGTCGCAAATTTTAATTGCGCCAGGGATTGCCTTTTCTATAGTAAATTATTCAAAAAATAATTTTTTACTGTCGCAAATTTTAATTGCGCCAGGGATTGCCTTTTCTATAGTAAATTATTCAAAAAATAATTTTTTACTGTCGCAAATTTTAATTGCGCCAGGGATTTCCTTTTCTATAGTAAATTATTCAAAAAATAATTTTCTACTGTCGCAGATTTTAATTACGCCAGGGATTGCCTTTTATATAGTAAATTATTCAAAAAATAATTTTCAACTGTCGCAAATTTTAATTACGCCAGGGATTGCCTTTTCTATAGTAAATTATTCAAAAAATAATTTTCAACTGTCGCAAATTGTAATTGCGCCAGGGATTGCCTTTTCTATAGTAAATTATTCAAAAAATAATTTTTTACTGTCGCAAATTTTAAGTGCTCCAGGGATTGCCTTTTCTATAGTAAATTTTGCAAAAAATAATTTTTTACTGTCGCAAATTTTAATTGCGCCAGGGATTGCCTTTTATATAGTAAATTTCTCACAAATTAATTTCTTACTGTCGCAAATTTTAATTACGCCAGGGATTGCCTTTTCTATAGTAAATTTTTCAAAAAATAATTTTCTACTGTCGCAAATTTTAAGTGCGCCAGGGATTGCCTTTTCTATAGTAAATTATTCAAAAAATAATTTTATACTGTCGCAAATTTTAATTACGCCAGGGATTGCCTTTTCTATAGTAAATTATTCAAAAAATAATTTTCTACTGTCGCAAATTTTAATTGCGCCAGGGATTGCCTTTTCTACAGTAAATTTTTCAAAAAAAAATTTTTTACTGTCGCAAATTGTAATTGCGCCAGGGATTGCCTTTTCTATAGTAAATTATTCAAAAAATAATTTTCTACTGTCGCAAATTTTAAGTGCGCCAGGGATTGCCTTTTCTATAGTAAATTTTTCAAAAAATAATTTTATACTGTCGCAAATTTTAAATACGCCAGGGATTGCCTTTTCTATAGTAAATTTTGCAAAAAATTATTTTTTACTGTCGCAAATTTTAATTGCGCCAGGGATTGCCTTTTCTATAGTAAATTATTCAAAAAATAATTTTCAACTGTTGCAAATTTTAATTACGCCAGGGATTGCCTATTCTATAGTAAATTATTCAAAAAATAAGTTTCTACTGTCGCAAATTTTAATTGCGCCAGGGATTGCCTTTTCTATAGTAAATTATTCAAAAAATAATTTTCAACTGTCGCAAATTTTAAGTGCGCCAGGGATTGCCTTTTCTATAGTAAATTTTTCAAAAAATAATTTTATACTGTCGCAAATTTTAAATACGCCAGGGATTGCCTTTTCTATAGTAAATTTTGCAAAAAATTATTTTTTACTGTCGCAAATTTTAATTGCGCCAGGGATTGCCTTTTCTATAGTAAATTATTCAAAAAATAATTTTCAACTGTCGCAAATTTTAATTACGCCAGAGATTACCTTTTCTATAGTAAATTATTCAAAAAATAATTTTCTACTGTCGCAAATTTTAATTGCGCCAGGGATTGCCTTTTCTATAGTAAATTATTCAAAAAATAATTTTCTACTGTCGCAAATTTTAAGTGCGCCAGGTATTGACTTTTCCATAGTAAATTTTGCAAAAAATAATTTTCTATTGTCGCAAATTTTAATTGCGCCAAGAATTGCCTTTTCTATAGTAAATTATTCAAAAAACAATTTTCTACTGTCGCAAATTTTAATTACGACAGGGATTGCCTTTTCTATAGTAAATTATTCAAAAAATAATTTTCTACTGTCGCAAATTTTAATTGCGCCAGGGATTGCTTTTTTCTACAGTAAATTTTTCAAAAAATAATTTTTTACTGTCGCAAATTTTAATTACGCCAGGGATTGCCTTTTCTATAGTAAAATTATTCAAAAAATAATTTTTTACTATCGCAAGTTTTAATTGCGCCAGGGATTGCCTTTTCTACAGTAAATTATTCAAAAAATAATTTTCTACTGTCGCAAATTTTAATTACGCCAGGGATTGCTTTTTATATAGTAAATTTTTCAAAAATTAATTTTATACTGTCGCAAATTTTAAATACGCCAGGGTTTGCCTTTTCTATAGTAAATTATTCAAAAAATAATTTTCTACTGTCGCAAATTTTAAGTGCGCCAGGGATTGCCTTTTCTATAGTAAATTTTGCAAAAAATAATTTTTTACTGTCGCAAATTTTAATTGCGCCAGGGATTGCCTTTTCTAAAGTAAATTATTCAAAAAATAATTTTCTACTGTCGCAAATTTTAAATACGCCAGGGTTTGCCTTTTCTATAGTAAATTATTCAAAAAATAATTTTCTACTGTCGCAAATTTTAAGTGCGCCAGGGATTGCCTTTTCTATAGTAAATTTTGCAAAAAATAATTTTTTACTGTCGCAAATTTTAATTGCGCCAGGGATTGCCTTTTCTAAAGTAAATTATTCAAAAAATAATTTTCTACTGTCGCAAATTTTAATTACGCCAGGGATTGCCTTTTATATAGTAAATTATTCAAAAAATAATTTTTTACTGTCGCAAATTTTAATTGCGCTAGGGATTGCCTTTTCTATAGTAAATTATTCAAAAAATAATTTTTTACTGTCGCAAATTTCAAATCCGCCAGGGATTGCCTTTTCTATAGTAAATTATTCAAAAAATAATTTTCTACTGTCGCAAATTTTAAGTGCGCCAGGGATTGCCTTTTCTATAGTAAATTATTCAAAAAATAATTTTATACTGTCGCAAATTTTAATTACGCCAGGGATTGCCTTTTCTATAGTAAATTATTCAAAAAATAATTTTCTACTGTCGCAAATTTTAATTGCGCCAGGGATTGCCTTTTCTACAGTAAATTTTTCAAAAAAAATTTTTTTACTGTCGCAAATTGTAATTGCGCCAGGGATTGCCTTTTCTATACTAAATTATTCAAAAAATAATTTTCTACTGTCGCAAATTTTAAGTGCGCCAGGGATTGCCTTTTCTATAGTAAATTTTTCAAAAAATAATTTTCTACTGTCGCAAATTTTAAGTGCGCCAGGGATTGACTTTTCTATAGTAAATTTTGCAAAAAATAATTTTCTACTGTCGCAAATTTTAATTGCGCCAAGGATTGCCTTTTCTATAGTAAATTATTCAAAAAATAATTTTCTACTGTCGCAAATTTTAATTACGCCAGGGATTGCCTTTTCTATAGTAAATTATTCAAAAAATAATTTTCTACTGTCGCAAATTTTAATTGCGCCAGGGATTGCCTTTTCTACAGTAAATTTTTCAAAAAATAATTTTTTACTGTGGCAAATTTTAATTACGACAGGGATTGCCTTTTCTAAAGTAAATTATTCAAAAAATAATTTTCTACTGTCGCAAATTTTAATTGCGCCAGGGATTGCCTTTTCTATAGTAAATTATTCAAAAAATAATTTTCTGCTGTCGCAAATTTTAAGTGCGCCAGGGATTGCCTTTTCTATAGTAAATTATTCAAAAAATAATTTTCGACTGTCGCAAATTTTAATTACGCCAGGGATTGCCTTTTCTATAGTAAATTATCCAAAAAATAATTTTCTACTGTCGCAAATTTTAATTACGCCAGGGATTGCCTTTTCTATAGTAAATTATTCAAAAAATAATTTTCTACTGTCGCAAATTTTAATTACGCCAGGGATTGCCTTTTCTATAGTAAATTATTCAAAAAATAATTTTCTACTGTCGCAAATTTTAATTGCGCCAGGGATTGCCTTTTCTATAGTAAATTATTCAAAAAATAATTTTCTACTGTCGCAAATTTTAAGTGCGCCAGGGATTGCCTTTTCTATAGTAAATTTTGCAAAAAATAATTTTTTACTGTCGCAAATTTTAATTGCGCCAGGGATTGCCTTTTCTATAGTAAATTTCTCACAAATTAATTTCTTACTGTCGCAAATTTTAAATACGCCAGGGATTGCCTTTTCTATAGTAAATTATTCAAAAAATAATTTTTTACTGTCGCAAATTTTAATTGCGCCTGGGATTGCCTTTTCTATAGTAAATTTTTCAAAAAATAATTTCTTACTGTCGCAAATTTTAAATACGCCAGGGATTGCCTTTTCTATAGTAAATTATTCAAAAAATAATTTTTTACTGTCGCAAATTTCAAATCTGCCAGGGATTGCCTTTTCTATAGTAAATTATTCAAAAAATAATTTTCTACTGTTGCAAATTTTAAGTGCGCCAGGGATTGCCTTTTATATAGTAAATTTCTCACAAATTAATTTCTTACTGTCGCAAATTTTAATTACGCCAGGGATTGCCTTTTCTATAGTAAATTTTTCAAAAAATAATTTTCTACTGTCGCAAATTTTAAGTGCGCCAGGGATTGCCTTTTCTATAGTAAATTATTCAAAAAATAATTTTATACTGTCGCAAATTTTAATTACGCCAGGGAGTGTCTTTTCTATAGTAAATTATTCAAAAAATAATTTTCTATTGTCGCAAATTTTAATTGCGCCAGGGATTGCCTTTTCTACAGTAAATTTTTCAAAAAAAAATTTTTTACTGTCGCAAATTGTAATTGCGCCAGGGATTGCCTTTTCTATAGTAAATTATTCAAAAAATAATTTTCTACTGTCGCAAATTTTAAGTGCGCCAGGGATTGCCTTTTCTATAGTAAATTTTTCAAAAAATAATTTTATACTGTCGCAAATTTTAAATACGCCAGGGATTGCCTTTTCTATAGTAAATTTTGCAAAAAATTATTTTTTACTGTCGCAAATTTTAATTGCGCCAGGGATTGCCTTTTCTATAGTAAATTATCCAAAAAATAATTTTCAACTGTCGCAAATTTTAATTACGCCAGGGATTGCCTTTTCTATAGTAAATTATTCAAAAAATAATTTTCTACTGTCGCAAATTTTAATTACGCCAGGGATTGCCTTTTCTATAGTAAATTATTCAAAAAATAATTTTCTACTGTCGCAAATTTTAATTGCGCCAGGGATTGCCTTTTCTATAGTAAATTATTCAAAAAATAATTTTCTACTGTCGCAAATTTTAAGTGCGCCAGGGATTGACTTTTCTATAGTAAATTTTGCAAAAAATAATTTTCTACTGTCGCAAATTTTAATTGCGCCAAGGATTGCCTTTTCTATAGTAAATTATTCAAAAAATAATTTTCTACTGTCGCAAATTTTAATTACGCCAGGGATTGCCTTTTCTATAGTAAATTATTCAAAAAATAGTTTTCTACTGTCGCAAATTTTAATTGCGCCAGGGATTGCCTTTTCTATAGTAAATTATTCAAAAAATAATTTTTTACTGTCGCAAATTTTAATTGTGCCAGGGATTGCCTTTTCTATAGTAAATTATTCAAAAAATAATTTTTTACTGTCGCAAATTTTAATTGCGCCAGGGATTGCCTTTTCTATAGTAAATTATTCAAAAAATAATTTTCTACTGTCGCAAATTTTAATTACGCCAGGGATTGCCTTTTATATAGTAAATTATTCAAAAAATAATTTTCAACTGTCGCAAATTTTAATTACGCCAGGGATTGCCTTTTCTATAGTAAATTATTCAAAAAATAATTTTCTACTGTCGCAAATTTTAAGTGCGCCAGGGATTGCCTTTTCTATAGTAAATTTTTCAAAAAATAATTTTATACTGTCGCAAATTTTAAATACGCCAGGGATTGCCTTTTCTATAGTAAATTTTGCAAAAAATTATTTTTTACTGTCGCAAATTTTAATTGCGCCAGGGATTGCCTTTTCTATAGTAAATTATTCAAAAAATAATTTTCAACTGTCGCAAATTTTAATTACGCCAGGGATTGCCTTTTCTATAGTAAATTATTCAAAAAATAATTTTCTACTGTCGCAAATTTTAACTGCGCCAGGGATTGCCTTTTCTATAGTAAATTATTCAAAAAATAATTTTCTACTGTCGCAAATTTTAAGTGCGCCAGGGATTGACTTTTCTATAGTAAATTTTGTAAAAAATAATTTTTTACTGTCGCAAATTTTAATTGCGCCAGGGATTGCCTTTTCTAAAGTAAATTATTCAAAAAATAATTTTCTACTGTCGCAAATTTTAATTACGCCAGGGATTGCCTTTTATATAGTAAATTATTCAAAAAATAATTTTTTACTGTCGCAAATTTTAATTGCGCTAGGGATTGCCTTTTCTATAGTAAATAATTCAAAAAATAATTTTTTACTGTCGCAAATTTCAAATCCGCCAGGGATTGCCTTTTCTATAGTAAATTATTCAAAAAATAATTTTCTACTGTCGCAAGTTTTAAATATCCCAGGGATTGCCTTTTCTATAGTAAATTATTCAAAAAATAATTTTCTACTGTCGCAAATTTTAATTACGCCAGGATTTGCCTTTTCTATAGTAAATTATTCAAAAAATAATTTTCTACTGTCGCAAATTTTAATTACGCCAGGGATTGCCTTTTCTATAGTAAATTATTCAAAAAATAATTTTCTACTGTCGCAAATTTTAATTGCGCCAGGGATTGCCTTTTCTATAGTAAATTATTCAAAAAATAATTTTCTACTGTTGCAAATTTTAAGTGCGCCAGGGATTGCCTTTTCTATAGTAAATTTTGCAAAAAATAATTTTTTACTGTCGCAAATTTTAATTGCGCCAGGGACTGCCTTTTCTACAGTAAATTATTCAAAAAATAATTTTCTACTGTCGCAAATTTTAATTACGCCAGGGATTGCCTTTTATATAGTAAATTATTCAAAAAATAATTTTCTACTGTCGCAAATTTTAATTGCGCCAGGGATTGCCTTTTCTACAGTAAATTTTTCAAAAAAAAATTTTTTACTGTCGCAAATTGTAATTGCGCCAGGGATTGCCTTTTCTATAGTAAATTATTCAAAAAATAATTTTCTACTGTCGCAAATTTTAAGTGCGCCAGTGATTGCCTTTTCTATAGTAAATTTTTCAAAAAATAATTTTATACTGTCGCAAATTTTAAATACGCCAGGGATTGCCTTTTCTATAGTAAATTTTGCAAAAAATTATTTTTTACTGTCGCAAATTTTAATTGCGCCAGGGATTGCCTTTTCTGTAGTAAATTATTCAAAAAATAATTTTCAACTGTCGCAAATTTTAATTACGCCAGGGATTGCCTTTTCTATAGTAAATTATTCAAAAAATAATTTTCTACTGTCGCAAATTTTAATTGCGCCAGGGATTGCCTTTTCTATAGTAAATTATTCAAAAAATAATTTTCTACTGTCGCAAATTTTAAGTGCGCCAGGGATTGACATTTCTATAGTAAATTTTGCAAAAAATAATTTTCTACTGTCGCAAATTTTAATTGCGCCAAGGATTGCCTTTTCTATAGTAAATTATTCAAAAAATAATTTTCTACTGTAGCAAATTTTAATTACGCCAGGGATTGCCTTTTCTATAGTAAATTATTCAAAAAATAATTTTCTACTGTCGCAAATTTTAATTGCGCCAGGGATTGCCTTTTCTACAGTAAATTTTTCAAAAAATAATTTTTTACTGTCGGAAATTTTAATTACGCCAGGGATTGCCTTTTCTATAGTAAATTATTCAAAAAATAATTTTTTACTATCGCAAGTTTTAATTGCGCCAGGGATTGCCTTTTCTACAGTAAATTATTCAAAAAATAATTTTCTACTGTCGCAAATTTTAACTACGCCAGGGATTGCTTTTTATATAGTAAATTTTCCAAAAATTAATTTTATACTGTCGCAAATTTTAAATACGCCAGGGATTGCCTTTTCTATAGTAAATTATTCAAAAAATAATTTTCTACTGTCGCAAATTTTAAGTGCGCCAGGGACTGCCTTTTCTATAGTAAATTTTGCAAAAAATAATTTTTTACTGTCGCAAATTTTAATTGCGCCAGGGATTGCCTTTTCTAAAGTAAATTATTCAAAAAATAATTTTCTATTGTCGCAAATTTTAATTACGCCAGGGATTGCCTTTTATATAGTAAATTATTCAAAAAATAATTTTTTACTGTCGCAAATTTTAATTGCGCTAGGGATTGCCTTTTCTATAGTAAATTATTCAAAAAATAATTTTTTTCTGTCGCAAATTTCAAATCCGCCAGGGATTGCCTTTTCTATAGTAAATTATTCAAAAAATAATTTTCTACTGTCGCAAATTTTAAGTGCGCCAGGGATTGCCTTTTCTATAGTAAATTATTCAAAAAATAATTTTATACTGTCGCAAATTTTAATTACGCCAGGGATTGCCTTTTCTATAGTAAATTATTCAAAAAATAATTTTCTACTGTCGCAAATTTTAATTGCGCCAGGGATTGCCTTTTCTACAGTAAATTTTTCAAAAAAAAATTTTTTACTGTCGCAAATTGTAATTGCGCCAGGGATTGCCTTTTCTATAGTAAATTATTCAAAAAATAATTTTCTACTGTCGCAAATTTTAAGTGCGCCAGGGATTGCCTTTTCTATAGTAAATTTTTCAAAAAATAATTTTATACTGTCGCAAATTTTAAATACGCCAGGGATTGCCTTTTCTATAGTAAATTTTGCAAAAAATTATTTTTTACTGTCGCAAATTTTAATTGCGCCAGGGATTGCCTTTTCTATAGTAAATTATTCAAAAAATAATTTTCAAATGTCGCAAATTTTAATTACGCCAGGGATTGCCTTTTGTATAGTAAATTATTCAAAAAATAATTTTCTACTGTCGCAAATTTTAATTGCGCCAGGGATTGCCTTTTCTATAGTATTCAAAAAATAATTTTCTACTGTCGCAAATTTTAAGTGCGCCAGGGATTGACTTTTCTATAGTAAATTTTGCAAAAAATAATTTTCTACTGTCGCAAATTTTAATTGCGCCAAGGATTGCCTTTTCTATAGTAAATTATTCAAAAAATAATTTTCTACTGTCGCAAATTTTAATTACGCCAGTTATTGCCTTTTCTATAGTAAATTATTCAAAAAATAATTTTCTACTGTCGCAAATTTTAATTGCGCCAGCGATTGTCTTTTCTATAGTAAATTATTCAAAAAATAATTTTTTACTGTCGCAAATTTTAATTGCGCTAGGGATTGCCTTTTCTATAGTAAATTATTCAAAGAATAATTTTTTACTGTCGCAAATTTTAATTGCGCCAGGGATTGCCTTTTCTATAGTAAATTATTCAAAAAATAATTTTCTACTGTCGCAAATTTTAATTACGCCAGGGATTGCCTTTTATATAGTAAATTATTCAAAAAATAATTTTCAACTGTCGCAAATTTTAATTACGCCAGGGATTGCCTTTTCTATAGTAAATTATTCAAAAAATAATTTTCAACTGTCGCAAATTGTAATTGCGGCAGGGATTGTCTTTTCTATAGTAAATTATTCAAAAAATAATTTTTTACTGTCGCAAATTTTAAGTGCGCCAGGGATTGCCTTTTCTATAGTAAATTTTGCAAAGAATAATTTTTTACTGTCGCAAATTTTAATTGCGCCAGGGATTGCCTTTCTATAGTAAATTTCTCACAAATTAATTTCTTACTGTCGCAAATTTTAATTACGCCAGGGATTGCCTTTTCTATAGTAAATTTTTCAAAAAATAATTTTCTACTGTCGCAAATTTTAAGTGCGCCAGGGATTGCCTTTTCTATAGTAAATTATTCAAAAAATAATTTTATACTGTCGCAAATTTTAATTACGCCAGGGATTGCCTTTTCTATAGTAAATTATTCAAAAAATAATTTTCTACTGTCGCAAATTTTAATTGCGCCAGGGATTGCCTTTTCTACAGTAAATTTTTCAAAAAAAAATTTTTTACTGTCGCAAATTGTAACTGCGCCAGGGATTGCCTTTTCTATAGTAAATTATTCAAAAAATAATTTTCTACTGTCGCAAATTTTCAGTGCGCCAGGGATTGCCTTTTCTATAGTAAATTTTTCAAAAAATAATTTTATACTGTCGCAAATTTTAAATACGCCAGGGTTTGCCTTTTCTATAGTAAATTTTGCAAAAAATTATTTTTTACTGTCGCAAATTTTAATTGCGCCAGGGATTGCCTTTTCTATAGTAAATTATTCAAAAAATAATTTTCAACTGTCGCAAATTTTAATTACGCCAGGGATTGCCTTTTCTATAGTAAAGTATTCAAAAAATAATTTTCTACTGTCGCAAATTTTAATTGCGCCAGGGATTGCCTTTTCTATAGTAAATTATTAAAAAAATAATTTTCTACTGTCGCAAATTTTAAGTGCGCCAGGGATTGACTTTTCTATAGTAAATTTTGCAAAAAAAAAATTTCTACTGCCGCAAATTTTAATTGCACCAGGGATTGCCTTTTCTACAGTAAATTATTCAAAAAAAAATTTTCTACTGTCGCAAATTTTAATTACGCCAGGGATTGCTTTTTATATAGTAAATTTTTCAAAAATTAATTTTATACTGTCGCAAATTTTAAATACGCCAGGGATTGCCTTTTCTATAGTAAATTATTCAAAAAATAATTTTCTACTGTCGCAAATTTTAAGTCGCCAGGGATTGCCTTTTCTATAGTAAATTTTGCAAAAAATAATTTTTTATTGTCGCAAATTTTAATTGCGCCAGGGATTGCCTTTTCTAAAGTAAATTATTCAAAAAATAATTTTCTACTGTCGCAAATTTTAATTACGCCAGGGATTGCCTTTTTTATAGTAAATTATTCAAAAAATAATTTTTTACTGTCGCAAATTTTAATTGCGCTAGGGATTGCCTTTTCTATAGTAAATTATTCAAAAAATAATTTTTTACTGTCGCAAATTTTAATTGCGCCAGGGATTGCCTTTTCTATAGTAAATTATTCAAAAAATAATTTTATACTGTCGCAAATTTTAAATACGCCAGGGATTGCCTTTTCTATAGTGAATTATTCAAAAAATAATTTTCAACTGTCGCAAATTGTAATTGCGCCAGGGATTGTCTTTTCTATAGTAAATTATTCAAAAAATAATTTTTTACCGTCGCAAATTTTAAGTGCGCCAGGGATTGCCTTTTCTATAGTAAATTTTGCAAAGAATAATTTTTTACTGTCGCAAATTTTAATTGCGCCAGGGATTGCCTTTTCTATAGTAAATTTCTCACAAATTAATTTCTTACTGTCGCAAATTTTAATTACGCCAGGGATTGCCTTTTCTATAGTAAATTTTTCAAAAAATAATTTTCTACTGTCGCAAATTTTAAGTGCGCCAGGGATTGCCTTTTCTATAGTAAATTATTCAAAAAATAATTTTATACTGTCGCAAATTTTAATTACGCCAGGGATTGCCTTTTCTATAGTAAATTATTCAAAAAATAATTTTCTACTGTCGCAAATTTTAATTGCGCCAGGGATTGCCTTTTCTACAGTAAATTTTTCAAAAAAAAAATTTTTACTGTCGCAAATTGTAACTGCGCCAGGGATTGCCTTTTCTATAGTAAATTATTCAAAAAATAATTTTCTACTGTCGCAAATTTCAAATCCGCCAGGGATTGCCTTTTCTATAGTAAATTATTCAAAAAATAATTTTCTACTGTCGCAAATTTTAAGTGCGCCAGGGATTGCCTTTTCTATAGTAAATTATTCAAAAAATAATTTTATACTGTCGCAAATTTTAATTACGCCAGGGATTGCCTTTTCTATAGTAAATTATTCAAAAAATAATTTTCTACTGTCGCAAATTTTAATTGCGCCAGGGATTGCCTTTTCTACAGTAAATTTTTCAAAAAAAAATTTTTTACTGTCGCAAATTGTAATTGCGCCAGGGATTGCCTTTTCTATAGTAAATTATTCAAAAAATAATTTTCTACTGTCGCAAATTTAAGTGCGCCAGGGATTGCCTTTTCTATAGTAAATTTTTCAAAAAATAATTTTATACTGTCGCAAATTTTAAATACGCCAGGGATTGCCTTTTCTATAGTAAATTTTGCAAAAAATTATTTTTTACTGTCGCAAATTTTAATTGCGCCAGGATTGCCTTTTCTATAGTAAATTATTCAAAAAATAATTTTCAAATGTCGCAAATTTTAATTACGCCAGGGATTGCCTTTTGTATAGTAAATTATTCAAAAAATAATTTTCTACTGTCGCAAATTTTAATTGCGCCAGGGATTGCCTTTTCTATAGTATTCAAAAAATAATTTTCTACTGTCGCAAATTTTAAGTGCGCCAGGGATTGACTTTTCTATAGTAAATTTTGCAAAAAATAATTTTCTACTGTCGCAAATTTTAATTGCGCCAAGGATTGCCTTTTCTATAGTAAATTATTCAAAAAATAATTTTCTACTGTCGCAAATTTTAATTACGCCAGTTATTGCCTTTTCTATAGTAAATTATTCAAAAAATAATTTTCTACTGTCGCAAATTTTAATTGCGCCAGCGATTGTCTTTTCTATAGTAAATTATTCAAAAAATAATTTTTTACTGTCGCAAATTTTAATTGCGCTAGGGATTGCCTTTTCTATAGTAAATTATTCAAAGAATAATTTTTTACTGTCGCAAATTTTAATTGCGCCAGGGATTGCCTTTTCTATAGTAAATTATTCAAAAAATAATTTTCTACTGTCGCAAATTTTAATTACGCCAGGGATTGCCTTTTATATAGTAAATTATTCAAAAAATAATTTTCAACTGTCGCAAATTTTAATTACGCCAGGGATTGCCTTTTCTATAGTAAATTATTCAAAAAATAATTTTCAACTGTCGCAAATTGTAATTGCGCCAGGGATTGTCTTTTCTATAGTAAATTATTCAAAAAATAATTTTTTACTGTCGCAAATTTTAAGTGCGCCAGGGATTGCCTTTTCTATAGTAAATTTTGCAAAGAATAATTTTTTACTGTCGCAAATTTTAATTGCGCCAGGGATTGCCTTTTCTATAGTAAATTTCTCACAAATTAATTTCTTACTGTCGCAATTTTAATTACGCCAGGGATTGCCTTTTCTATAGTAAATTTTTAAAGAATAATTTTTTACTGTCGCAAATTTTAATTGCGCCAGGGATTGCCTTTTCTATAGTAAATTTCTCACAAATTAATTTCTTACTGTCGCAAATTTTAATTACGCCAGGGATTGCCTTTTCTATAGTAAATTTTTCAAAAAATAATTTTCTACTGTCGCAAATTTTAAGTGCGCCAGGGATTGCCTTTTCTATAGTAAATTATTCAAAAAATAATTTTATACTGTCGCAAATTTTAATTACGCCAGGGATTGCCTTTTCTATAGTAAATTATTCAAAAAATAATTTTCTACTGTCGCAAATTTTAATTGCGCCAGGGATTGCCTTTTCTACAGTAAATTTTTCAAAAAAAAATTTTTTACTGTCGCAAATTGTAACTGCGCCAGGGATTGCCTTTTCTATAGTAAATTATTCAAAAAATAATTTTCTACTGTCGCAAATTTTCAGTGCGCCAGGGATTGCCTTTTCTATAGTAAATTTTTCAAAAAATAATTTTATACTGTCGCAAATTTTAAATACGCCAGGGATTGCCTTTTCTATAGTAAATTTTGCAAAAAATTATTTTTTACTGTCGCAAATTTTAATTGCGCCAGGGATTGCCTTTTCTATAGTAAATTATTCAAAAAATAATTTTCAACTGTCGCAAATTTTAATTACGCCAGGGATTGCCTTTTCTATAGTAAAGTATTCAAAAAATAATTTTCTACTGTCGCAAATTTTAATTGCGCCAGGGATTGCCTTTTCTATAGTAAATTATTAAAAAAATAATTTTCTACTGTCGCAAATTTTAAGTGCGCCAGGGATTGACTTTTCTATAGTAAATTTTGCAAAAAAAAAATTTCTACTGCCGCAAATTTTAATTGCGCCAGGGATTGCCTTTTCTACAGTAAATTATTCAAAAAATAATTTTCTACTGTCGCAAATTTTAATTACGCCAGGGATTGCTTTTTATATAGTAAATTTTTCAAAAATTAATTTTATACTGTCGCAAATTTTAAATACGCCAGGGATTGCCTTTTCTATAGTAAATTATTCAAAAAATAATTTTCTACTGTCGCAAATTTTAAGTGCGCCAGGGATTGCCTTTTCTATAGTAAATTTTGCAAAAAATAATTTTTTATTGTCGCAAAATTTTAATTGCGCCAGGGATTGCCTTTTCTAAAGTAAATTATTCAAAAAATAATTTTCTACTGTCGCAAATTTTAATTACGCCAGGGATTGCCTTTTTTATAGTAAATTATTCAAAAAATAATTTTTTACTGTCGCAAATTTTAATTGCGCTAGGGATTGCCTTTTATATAGTAAATTATTCAAAAAATAATTTTCAACTGTCGCAAATTTTAATTACGACAGGGATTGCCTTTTCTATAGTGAATTATTCAAAAAATAATTTTCAACTGTCGCAAATTGTAATTGCGCCAGGGATTGTCTTTTCTATAGTAAATTATTCAAAAAATAATTTTTTACCGTCGCAAATTTTAAGTGCGCCAGGGATTGCCTTTTCTATAGTAAATTTTGCAAAGAATAATTTTTTACTGTCGCAAATTTTAATTGCGCCAGGGATTGCCTTTTCTATAGTAAATTTCTCACAAATTAATTTCTTACTGTCGCAAATTTTAATTACGCCAGGGATTGCCTTTTCTATAGTAAATTTTTCAAAAAATAATTTTCTACTGTCGCAAATTTTAAGTGCGCCAGGGATTGCCTTTTCTATAGTAAATTATTCAAAAAATAATTTTATACTGTCGCAAATTTTAATTACGCCAGGGATTGCCTTTTCTATAGTAAATTATTCAAAAAATAATTTTCTACTGTCGCAAATTTTAATTGCGCCAGGGATTGCCTTTTCTACAGTAAATTTTTCAAAAAAAAAATTTTTACTGTCGCAAATTGTAACTGCGCCAGGGATTGCCTTTTCTATAGTAAATTATTCAAAAAATAATTTTCTACTGTCGCAAATTTTCAGTGCGCCAGGGATTGCCTTTTCTATAGTAAATTTTTCAAAAAATAATTTTATACTGTCGCAAATTTTAAATACGCCAGGGATTGCCTTTTCTATAGTAAATTTTGCAAAAAATTATTTTTTACTGTCGCAAATTTTAATTGCGCCAGGGATTGCCTTTTCTATAGTAAATTATTCAAAAAATAATTTTCAACTGTCGCAAATTTTAATTACGCCAAGGATTGCCTTTTCTATAGTAAAGTATTCAAAAAATAATTTTCTACTGTCGCAAATTTTAATTGCGCCAGGGATTGCCTTTTCTATAGTAAATTATTAAAAAAATAATTTTCTACTGTCGCAAATTTTAAGTGCGCCAGGGATTGACTTTTCTATAGTAAATTTTGCAAAAAAAAAAATCCTACTGCCGCAAATTTTAATTGCGCCAGGGATTGCCTTTTCTATAGTAAATTATTCAAAAAATAATTTTCTACTGTCGCAAATTTTAATTACGCCAGGGATTGCCTTTTCTATAGTAAATTATTCAAAAAATAATTTTCTACTGTCGCAAATTTTAATTGCGCCATGGATTGCCTTTTCTACAGTAAATTTTTCAAAAAATAATTTTTTACTGTCGAAAATTTTAATTACGCCAGGGATTGCCTTTTCTATAGTAAATTATTCAAAAAATAATTTTTTACTATCGCAAGTTTTAATTGCGCCAGGGATTGCCTTTTCTACAGTAAATTATTCAAAAAATAATTTTCTACTGTCGCAAGTTTTAATAACGCCAGGGATTGCTTTTTATATAGTAAATTTTTCAAAAATTAATTTTATACTGTCGCAAATTTTAAATACGACAGGGATTGCCTTTTCTATAGTAAATTATTCAAAAAATAATTTTCTACTGTCGCAAATTTTAATTACGCCAGGGATTGCCTTTTCTATAGTAAATTATTCAAAAAATAATTTTCTACTGTCGCAAATTTTAATTACGCCAGGGATTGCCTTTTCTATAGTAAATTATTCAAAAAATAATTTTATACTGTCGCAAATTTTAATTACGCCAGGGATTGCCTTTTCTATAGTAAATTTTGCAAAAAATAATTTTTTACTGTCGCAAATTTTAATTGCGCCAGGGATTGCCTTTTCTATAGTAAATTATTCAAAAAATAATTTTCTACTGTCGCAAATTTTAATTACGCCAGGGATTGCCTTTTATATAGTAAATTATTCAAAAAATAATTTTATACTGTCGCAAATTTTAATTACGCCAGGGATTGACTTTTCTATAGTAAATTATTCAAAAAATAATTTTTTACTGTCGCAAATTTTAGTTACGCCAGGGATTCCCTTTTCTATAATAAATTATTCAAAAAATAATTTTCTACTGTCGCAAATTTTAAGTGCGCCAGGGATTGCCTTTTCTATAGTAAATTATTCAAAAAATAATTTTCTACTGTCGCAAATTTTAATTACGCCAGGGATTGCCTTTTCTATAGTAAATTATTCAAAAAATATTTTTTTACTGTCGCAAATTTCAAATCCGCCAGGGATCGCCTTTTCTATAGTAATATATTCAAAAAATAATTTTCTACTGTCGCAAATTTTAATTACGCCAGGGATTGCCTTTTCTATAGTAAATTATTCAAAAAATAATTTTCTACTATCGCAAATTTTAATTACGCCAGGGATTGCCTTTTCTATAGTAAATTATTCAAAAAATAATTTTCTACTGTCGCAAATTTTAATTACGCCAGGGATTGCCTTTTCTATAGTAAATTATTCAAAAAATAATTTTCTACTGTCGCAAATTTTAATTGCGCCAGGGATTGCCTTTTCTATAGTAAATTATTCAAAAAATAATTTTCTACTGTCGCAAATTTTAAGTGCGCCATGGATTGCCTTTTCTATAGTAAATTTTGCAAAAAATAATTTTTTACTGTCGCAAATTTTAATTGCGCCAGGGATTGCTTTTTCTATAGTAAATTTCTCACAAATTAATTTCTTACTGTCGCAAATTTTAAATACGCCAGGGATTGCCATTTCTATAGTAAATTATTCAAAAAATAATTTTTTACTGTCGCAAATTTTAATTGCGCCAGGGATTGCCTTTTCTATAGTAAATTTTTCAAAAAATAATTTTTTACTGTCGCAAATTTTAAATATCCCAGGGATTGCCTTTTCTATAGTAAATTTCTCACAAATTAATTTCTTACTGTCGCAAATTTTAAATACGCCAGGGATTGCCTTTTCTATAGTAAATTATTCAAAAAATAATTTTTTACTGTCGCAAATTTTAAATGCGCCAGGGATTGCCTTTTCTATAGTAAATTATTCAAAAAATAATTTTTTACTGTCGCAAATTTTAATTGCGCCAGCGATTGCCTTTTCTAGAGTAAATTTCTCACAAATTAATTTCTTACTGTCGCAAATTTTAATTACGCCAGGGATTGCCTTTTCTATAGTAAATTTTTCAAAAAATAATTTTCTACTGTCGCAAATTTTAAGTGCGCCAGGGATTGCCTTTTCTATAGTAAATTATTCAAAAAATAATTTTATACTGTCGCAAATTTTAATTACGCCAGGGATTGCCTTTTCTATAGTAAATTTTGCAAAAAATAATTTTTTACTGTCGCAAATTTTAATTGCGCCAGGGATTGCCTTTTCTATAGTAAATTTCTCACAAAATAATTTCTTACTGTCGCAAATTTTAATAACGCCAGGGATTGCCTTTTCTATAGTAAATTTTTCAAAAAATAATTTTCTACTATCGCAAATTTTAAGTACGCCAGGGATTGCCTTTTCTATAGTAAATTATTCAAAAAATAATTTTCTACTGTCGCAAATTTTCAGTGCGCCAGGGATTGCCTTTTCTATAGTAAATTTTTCAAAAAATAATTTTATACTGTCGCAAATTTTAAATACGCCAGGGATTGCCTTTTCTATAGTAAATTTTGCAAAAAATTATTTTTTACTGTCGCAAATTTTAATTGCGCCAGGGATTGCCTTTTCTATAGTAAATTATTCAAAAAATAATTTTCAACTGTCGCAAATTTTAATTACGCCAGGGATTGCCTTTTCTATAGTAAAGTATTCAAAAAATAATTTTCTACTGTCGCAAATTTTAATTGCGCCAGGGATTGCCTTTTCTATAGTAAATTATTAAAAAAATAATTTTCTACTGTCGCAAATTTTAAGTGCGCCAGGGATTGACTTTTCTATAGTAAATTTTGCAAAAAAAAAAATCCTACTGCCGCAAATTTTAATTGCGCCAGGGATTGCCTTTTCTATAGTAAATTATTCAAAAAATAATTTTCTACTGTCGCAAATTTTAATTACGCCAGGGATTGCCTTTTCTATAGTAAATTATTCAAAAAATAATTTTCTACTGTCGCAAATTTTAATTGCGCCATGGATTGCCTTTTCTACAGTAAATTTTTCAAAAAATAATTTTTTACTGTCGAAAATTTTAATTACGCCAGGGATTGCCTTTTCTATAGTAAATTATTCAAAAAATAATTTTTTACTATCGCAAGTTTTAATTGCGCCAGGGATTGCCTTTTCTACAGTAAATTATTCAAAAAATAATTTTCTACTGTCGCAAGTTTTAATAACGCCAGGGATTGCTTTTTATATAGTAAATTTTTCAAAAATTAATTTTATACTGTCGCAAATTTTAAATACGACAGGGATTGCCTTTTCTATAGTAAATTATTCAAAAAATAATTTTCTACTGTCGCAAATTTTAATTACGCCAGGGATTGCCTTTTCTATAGTAAATTATTCAAAAAATAATTTTCTACTGTCGCAAATTTTAATT
Source organism: Dioctria linearis (assembly GCA_963930735.1). Classification (NCBI taxonomy): domain Eukaryota; kingdom Metazoa; phylum Arthropoda; class Insecta; order Diptera; family Asilidae; genus Dioctria; species Dioctria linearis. The sequence continues at coordinate 62,765 of CAWVNZ010002585.1, read as the reverse complement.
ACGCCAGGGATTGCCTTTTCTATAGTAAATTATTCAAAAAATAATTTTATACTGTCGCAAATTTTAATTACGCCAGGGATTGCCTTTTCTATAGTAAATTTTGCAAAAAATAATTTTTTACTGTCGCAAATTTTAATTGCGCCAGGGATTGCCTTTTCTATAGTAAATTATTCAAAAAATAATTTTCTACTGTCGCAAATTTTAATTACGCCAGGGATTGCCTTTTATATAGTAAATTATTCAAAAAATAATTTTATACTGTCGCAAATTTTAATTACGCCAGGGATTGACTTTTCTATAGTAAATTATTCAAAAAATAATTTTTTACTGTCGCAAATTTTAATTACGCCAGGGATTCCCTTTTCTATAATAAATTATTCAAAAAATAATTTTCTACTGTCGCAAATTTTAAGTGCGCCAGGGATTGCCTTTTCTATAGTAAATTATTCAAAAAATAATTTTCTACTGTCGCAAATTTTAATTACGCCAGGGATTGCCTTTTCTATAGTAAATTATTCAAAAAATATTTTTTTACTGTCGCAAATTTCAAATCCGCCAGGGATCGCCTTTTCTATAGTAATATATTCAAAAAATAATTTTCTACTGTCGCAAATTTTAATTACGCCAGGGATTGCCTTTTCTATAGTAAATTATTCAAAAAATAATTTTCTACTATCGCAAATTTTAATTACGCCAGGGATTGCCTTTTCTATAGTAAATTATTCAAAAAATAATTTTCTACTGTCGCAAATTTTAATTACGCCAGGGATTGCCTTTTCTATAGTAAATTATTCAAAAAATAATTTTCTACTGTCGCAAATTATAATTGCGCCAGGGATTGCCTTTTCTATAGTAAATTATTCAAAAAATAATTTTCTACTGTCGCAAATTTTAAGTGCGCCATGGATTGCCTTTTCTATAGTAAATTTTGCAAAAAATAATTTTTTACTGTCGCAAATTTTAATTGCGCCAGGGATTGCTTTTTCTATAGTAAATTTCTCACAAATTAATTTCTTACTGTCGCAAATTTTAAATACGCCAGGGATTGCCATTTCTATAGTAAATTATTCAAAAAATAATTTTTTACTGTCGCAAATTTTAATTGCGCCAGGGATTGCCTTTTCTATAGTAAATTTTTCAAAAAATAATTTTTTACTGTCGCAAATTTTAAATATCCCAGGGATTGCCTTTTCTATAGTAAATTTCTCACAAATTAATTTCTTACTGTCGCAAATTTTAAATACGCCAGGGATTGCCTTTTCTATAGTAAATTATTCAAAAAATAATTTTTTACTGTCGCAAATTTTAAATGCGCCAGGGATTGCCTTTTCTATAGTAAATTATTCAAAAAATAATTTTTTACTGTCGCAAATTTTAATTGCGCCAGCGATTGCCTTTTCTAGAGTAAATTTCTCACAAATTAATTTCTTACTGTCGCAAATTTTAATTACGCCAGGGATTGCCTTTTCTATAGTAAATTTTTCAAAAAATAATTTTCTACTGTCGCAAATTTTAAGTGCGCCAGGGATTGCCTTTTCTATAGTAAATTATTCAAAAAATAATTTTATACTGTCGCAAATTTTAATTACGCCAGGGATTGCCTTTTCTATAGTAAATTTTGCAAAAAATAATTTTTTACTGTCGCAAATTTTAATTGCGCCAGGGATTGCCTTTTCTATAGTAAATTTCTCACAAATTAATTTCTTACTGTCGCAAATTTTAATAACGCCAGGGATTGCCTTTTCTATAGTAAATTTTTCAAAAAATAATTTTCTACTATCGCAAATTTTAAGTACGCCAGGGATTGCCTTTTCTATAGTAAATTATTCAAAAAATAATTTTCTACTGTCGCAAATTTTAATTGCGCCAGGGATTGCCTTTTCTACAGTAAATTTTTCAAAAAAAAATTTTTTACTGTCGCAAATTGTAATTGCGCCAGGGATTGCCTTTTCTATAGTAAATTATTCAAAAAATAATTTTCTACTGTCGCAAATTTTAATTACGCCAGGGATTGCCTTTTCTATAGTAAATTATTCAAAAAATAATTTTCTACTGTCGCAAATTTTAATTGCGCCAGGAATTGCCTTTTCTATAGTAAATTATTCAAAAAATAATTTTCTACTGTCGCAAATTTTAAGTGCGCCAGGGATTGACATTTCTATAGTAAATTTTGCAAAAAATAATTTTCTACTGTCGCAAATTTTAATTGCGCCAGGGATTGCCTTTTCTATAGTAAATTATTCAAAAAATAATTTTCTACTGTCGCAAATTTTAATTACGCCAGGGATTGCCTTTTCTAAAGTAAATTATTCAAAAAATAATTTTATCCTGTCGCAAATTTTAATTACGCCAGGGATTGACTTTTCTATAGTAAATTTTGCAAAAAATAATTTTTTACTGTCGCAAATTTTAATTGCGCCAGGGATTGCCTTTTCTATAGTAAATTATTCAAAAAATAATTTTCTACTGTCGCAAGTTTTAATTACGCCAGGGATTGCCTTTTATATAGTAAATTTTTCGAAAAATAATTTTCTACTATCGCAAATTTTAAGTACGCCAGGGATTGCCTTTTCTATAGTAAATTATTCAAAAAATAATTTTATACTGTCGCAAATTTTAATTACGCCAGGGATTGCCTTTTCTATAGTAAATTATTCAAAAAATAATTTTCTACTGTCGCAAATTTTAATTGCGCCAGGGATTGCCTTTTCTACAGTAAATTTTTCAAAAAAAAATTTTTTACTGTCGCAAATTGTAATTGCGCCAGGGATTGCCTTTTCTATAGTAAATTATTCAAAAAATAATTTTCTACTGTCGCAAATTTTAAGTGCGCCAGGGATTGCCTTTTCTATAGTAAATTTTTCAAAAAATAATTTTATATTGTCGCAAATTTTAAATACGCCAGGGATTGCCTTTTCTATAGTAAATTTTGCAAAAAATTATTTTTTACTGTCGCAAATTTTAATTGCGCCAGGGATTGCCTTTTCTATAGTAAATTATTCAAAAAATAATTTTCAACTGTCGCAAATTTTAATTACGCCAGGGATTGCCTTTTCTATAGTAAATTATTCAAAAAATAATTTTCTACTGTCGCAAATTTTAATTGCGCCAGGGATTGCCTTTTCTATAGTAAATTATTCAAAAAATAATTTTCTACTCTCGCAAATTTTAAGTGCGCCAGGGATTGACTTTTCTATAGTAAATTTTGCAAAAAATAATTTTCTACTGTCGCAAATTTTAATTGCGCCAGGGATTGCCTTTTCTATAGTCAATTATTCAAAAAATAATTTTCTACTGTCGCAAATTTTAATTACGCCAGGGATTGCCTTTTCTATAGTAAATTATTCAGAAAATAATTTTCTACTGTCGCAAATTTTAATTGCGCCAGGGATTGCCTTTTCTACAGTAAATTTTTCAAAAAATAATTTTTTACTGTCGCAAATTTTAATTACGCCAGGGATTGCCTTTTCTATAGTAAATTATTCAAAAAATAATTTTCTACTGTCGCAAATTTTAATTACGCCAGGGATTGCCTTTTCTATAGTAAATTATTCAAAAAATAATTTTCTTCTGTCGCAAATTTTAATTGCGCCAGGGATTGCCTTTTCTACAGTAAATTTTTCAAAAGAAAATTTTTTACTGTCGCAAATTGTAATTGCGCCAGGGATTGCCTTTTCTATAGTAAATTATTCAAAAAATAATTTTCTACTGTCGCAAATTTTAAGTGCGCCAGGTATTGCCTTTTCTATAGTAAATTTATCAAAAAATAATTTTATATTGTGGCAAATATTAAATACGCCAGGGATTGCCTTTTCTATAGTAAATTTTGCAAAAAATTATTTTTTACTGTCGCAAATTTTAATTGCGCCAGGCATTGCCTTTTCTATAGTAAATTATTCAAAAAATAATTTTCAACTGTCGCAAATTTTAAATACGCCAGGGATTGCCTTTTCTATAGTAAATTTTGCAAAAAATTATTTTTTACTGTCGCAAATTTTAATTGCGCCAGGGATTGCCTTTTCTATAGTAAATTATTCAAAAAATAATTTTCAACTGTCGCAAATTTTAATTACGCCAGGGATTGCCTTTTCTATAGTAAATTATTCAAAAAATAATTTTCTACTGTCGCAAATTTTAATTGCGCCAGGGATTGCCTTTTCTATAGTAAATTATTCAAAAAATAATTTTCTACTGTCGCAAATTTTAAGTGCGCCAGGGATTGACTTTTCTATAGTAAATTTTGCAAAAAATAATTTTCTACTGTCGCAAATTTTAATTGCGCCAGGGATTGCCTTTTCTATAGTCAATTATTCAAAAAATAATTTTCTACTGTCGCAAATTTTAATTACGCCAGGGATTGCCTTTTCTATAGTAAATTATTCAGAAAATAATTTTCTACTGTCGCAAATTTTAATTGCGCCAGGGATTGCCTTTTCTACAGTAAATTTTTCAAAAAATAATTTTTTACTGTCGCAAATTTTAATTACGCCAGGGATTGCCTTTTCTATAGTAAATTATTCAAAAAATAATTTTCTACTGTCGCAAATTTTAATTACGCCAGGGATTGCCTTTTCTATAGTAAATTATTCAAAAAATAATTTTCTTCTGTCGCAAATTTTAATTGCGCCAGGGATTGCCATTTCTACAGTAAATTTTTCAAAAGAAAATTTTTTACTGTCGCAAATTGTAATTGCGCCAGGGATTGCCTTTTCTATAGTAAATTATTCAAAAAATAATTTTCTACTGTCGCAAATTTTAAGTGCGCCAGGTATTGCCTTTTCTATAGTAAATTTATCAAAAAATAATTTTATATTGTGGCAAATATTAAATACGCCAGGGATTGCCTTTTCTATAGTAAATTTTGCAAAAAATTATTTTTTACTGTCGCAAATTTTAATTGCGCCAGGCATTGCCTTTTCTATAGTAAATTATTCAAAAAATAATTTTCTACTGTCGCAAATTTTAATTACGCCAGGGATTGCCTTTTCTATAGTAAATTATTCAGAAAATAATTTTCTACTGTCGCAAATTTTAATTGCGCCAGGGATTGCCTTTTCTACAGTAAATTTTTCAAAAAATAATTTTTTACTGTCGCAAATTTTAATTACGCCAGGGATTGCCTTTTCTATAGTAAATTATTCAAAAAATAATTTTTTACTGTCGCAAGTTTTAATTGCGCCAGGGATTGCCTTTTCTACAGTAAATTATTCAAAAAATAATTTTCTACTGTCGCAAATTTTAATTACGCCAGGGATTGCTTTTTATATAGTAAATTTTTCAAAAATTAATTTTATACTGTCGCAAATTTTAAATACGACAGGGATTGCCTTTTCTATAGTAAATTATTCAAAAAATAATTTTCTACTGTCGCAAATTTTAAGTGCGCCAGGGATTGCCTTTTCTATAGTAAATTTCTCGCAAATTAATTTCTTACTGTCGCAAATTTTAAATACGCCAGGGATTGCCTTTTCTATAGTAAATTATTCAAAAAATAATTTTTTACTGTCGCTACTTTTAATTGCGCCAGGGATTGCCTTTTCTATAGTAAATTTTTCAAAAAATAATTTTTTACTGTCGCAAATTTTAAATATCCCAGGGATTGCCTTTTCTATAGTAAATTTCTCACAAATTAATTTCTTACTGTCGAAAATTTTAAATACGCCAGGGATTGGCTTTTCTATAGTAAATTATTCAAAAAATAATTTTTTACTGTCGCTACTTTTAATTGCGCCAGGGATTGCCTTTTCTATAGTAAATTTTTCAAAAAATAATTTTTTACTGTCGCAAATTTTAAATATCCCAGGGATTGCCTTTTCTATAGTAAATTTCTCACAAATTAATTTCTTACTGTCGAAAATTTTAAATACGCCAGGGATTGGCTTTTCTATAGTAAATTATTCAAAAAATAATTTTTTACTGTCGCAAATTTTAAATACGCCAGGGATTGCCTTTTCTATAGTAAATTATTCAAAAAATAATTTTTTACTGTCGCAAATTTTAATTGCGCCATGGATTGCCTTTTCTATAGTAAATTATTCAAAAAATAATTTTCTACTGTCGCAAATTTCAATTACGCCAGGGATTGGCTTTTCTATAGTAAATTATTCAAAAAATAATTTTCTACTGTCGCAAATTTTAATTACGCCAGGGATTGCCTTTTCTATAGTAAATTATTCAAAAAATAATTTTATACTGTCGCAAATTTTAATTACGCCAGGGATTGCCTTTTCTATAGTAAATTATTCAAAAAATAATTTTATACTGTCGCAAATTTTAATTGCGCCAGGGATTGCCTTTTCTATAGTAAATTATTCAAAAAATAGTTTTTACTGTCGCAAATTTTAATTGCGCCAGGGATTGCCTTTTCTATAGTAAATTTTTCAAAAAAAAATTTTTTACTATCGCAAGTTTTAATTACGCCAGGGATTGCCTTTTCTATAGTAAATTTTTCAAAAAATAATTTTTTACTGTCGCAAATTTTAAATATCCCAGGGATTGCCTTTTCTATAGTAAATTATTCAAAAAATAATTTTCTACTGTCGCAAATTTTAAGTGCGCCAGGGATTGCCTTTTCTATAGTAAATTATTCAAAAAATAATTTTCTACTGTCGCAAATTTTAAGTGCGCCAGGGATTGCCTTTTCTATAGTAAATTATTCAAAAAATAATTTTATACTGTCGCAAATTTTAATTGCGCCAGGGATTGCCTTTTCTATAGTAAATTATTCAAAAAATAATTTTCTACTGTCGCAAATTTTAATTACGCCAAGGATTGCCTTTTCTATAGTAAATTATTCAAAAAATAATTTTTTACTGTCGCAAATTTTAATTACGCCAGGTATTGCCTTTTCTATAGTAAATTATTCAAAAAATAATTTTTTACTGTCGCAAATTTTAATTACGCCAGGGATTGCCTTTTATATAGTAAATTTTTCAAAAATTAATTTTATACTGTCGCAAATTTTAAATACGCCAGGGATTGCCTTTTCTGTAGTAAATTTTGCAAAAAATAATTTTTTACTGTCGCAAATTTTAATTGCGCCAGGGATTGCCTTTTCTATAGTATATTATTAAAAAAATAATTTTCTACTGTCGCAAATTTTAATTACGCCAGGGATTGCCTTTTCTATAGTAAATTTCTCACAAAATAATTTTTTACTGTCGCAAAATTTAAGTGCGCCAGGGATTGCCTTTTCTATAGTAAATTATTCAAAAAATAATTTTCTACTGTCGCAAATTTTAATTACGCCAGGGATTGCCTTTTCTATAGTAAATTATTCAAAAAATAATTTTCTACTGTCGCAAATTTTAATTGCGCCAGGGATTGCCTTTTCTATAGTAAATTATTCAAAAAATAATTTTATACTCTCGCAAATTTTAATTACGCCAGGGATTGCCTTTTCTATAGTAAATTTTTCAAAAAATAATTGTCTACTGTCGCAAATTTTAAGTGCGCCAGGGATTGCCTTTTCTATAGTAAATTATTCAAAAAATAATTTTATACTGTCGCAAATTTTAATTACGCCAGGGATTGCCTTTTCTATAGTAAATCATTCAAAAAATAATTTTCTACTGTCGCAAATTTTAAGTGCGCCAGGGATTGCCTTTTCTACAGTAAATTTTTCAAAAAATATTTCTTTAATGTCGCAAATTGTAATTGTGCCAGGGATTGCCTTTTCTATAGTAAATTATTCAAAAAATAATTTTCTACTGTCGCAAATTTTAAATATCCCAGGGATTGCCTTTTCTATAGTAAATTTCTCACAAAATAATTTTTTACTGTCGCAAATTTTAAGTGCGCCAGGGATTGCCTTTTCTATAGTAAATTATTCAAAAAATAATTTTCTACTGTCGCAAATTTTAATTACGCCAGGGATTGCCTTTTCTATAGTAAATTATTCAAAAAATAATTTTATACTGTCGCAAATTTTAAATACGCCAGGGATTGCCTTTTCTATAGTAAATTATTCAAAAAATAATTTTCTACTGTCGCAAATTTTAAATACGCCAGGGATTGCCTTTTCTATAGTAAATTATTCAAAAAATAATTTTCTACTGTCGCAAATTTTAATTACGCCAGGGATTGCCTTTTCTATAGTATATTATTCAAAAAATAATTTTATACTGTCGCAAATTTTAATTACGCCAGGGATTGCCTTTTCTATAGTAAATTATTCAAAAAATAATTTTTTACTGTCGCAAATTTTAACTACGCCAGGGATTGCCTTTTCTATAGTAAATTATTCAAAAAATAATTTTCTACTGTCGCAAATTTTAATTACGCCAGGGATTGCCTTTTCTATAGTAAATTATTCAAAAAATAATTTTATACTGTCTCAAATTTTAATTGCGCCAGGGATTGCCTTTTCTATAGTAAATTATTAAAAAAATAATTTTATACTGTCGCAAATTTTAAGTGCGCCAGGGATTGCCTTTTCTATAGTAAATTATTCAAAAAATAATTTTTTTACTGTCGCAAATTGTAATTGCGCCAGGGATTGCCTTTTCTACAGTAAATTTTTCAAAATATTAATTTTTTACTGTCGCAAATTTTAAATACGCCAGGGATTGCCTTTTCTATAGTAAATTATTCAAAAAATAATTTTCTACTGTCGCAAATTTCAAATACGCCAGGGATTGCCTTTTCTATAGTAAATTATTCAAAAAATAATTTTTTACTATCGCAAGTTTTAATTGCGCCAGGGATTGCCTTTTCTATAGTAAATTATTCAAAAAATAATTTTCTACTGTCGCAAATTTTAATTGCGCCAGGGATTGCCTTTTCTACAGTAAATTTTTCAAAAAATAATTTTTTACTGTCGCAAATTGTAATTGCGCCAGGTATTGCCTTTTCTATAGTAAATTATTCAAAAAATAATTTTCTACTGTCGCAAATTTTAAATATCCCAGGGATTGCCTTTTCTATAGCAAATTTCTCACAAAATAATTTTTTACTGTCGCAAATTTTAAGTGCGCCAAGGATTGCCTTTTCTATAGTAATTCTTGCAAAAAATAATTTTTTATTGTCGCAAATTTTAATTGCGCCAGGGATTGCCTTTTCTATAGTAAATTATTCAAAAAATAATTTTCTACTGTCGCAAATTTTAATTACGCCAGGGATTGCCCTTTCTATAGTAAATTATTCAAAAAATAATTTTTTACTGTCGCAAATTTTAAATGCGCCAGGGATTGCCATTTCTATAGTAAATTTTTCAAAAAATTATTTTATACTGTCGCAAATTTTAAATACGCCAGGGATTGCCTTTTCTATAGTAAATTATTCAAAAAATAATTTTTTACTGTCGCAAATTTCAAATCCGCCAGGGATTGCCTTTTCTATAGTAAATTATTCAAAAAATAATTTTTTACTATCGCAAGTTTTAATTGCGCCAGGGATTGCCTTTTCTACAGTAAATTTTGCAAAAAATAATTTTTTACTGTCGCAAATTTTAAGTGCGCCAGGGATTGCCTTTTCTTTAGTAAATTATTCAAAAAATAATTTTATACTCTCGCAAATTTTAAGTGCGCCAAGGATTGCCTTTTCTATAGTAAATTATTCAAAAAATAATTTTTTACTGTCGCAAATTGTAATTGCGCCAGGGATTGCCTTTTCTACAGTAAATTTTTCAAAATATTAATTTTTTACTGTCGCAAATTTTAAATACGCCAGGGATTGCCTTTTCTATAGTAAATTATTCAAAAAATAATTTTCTACTGTCGCAAATTTTAATTACGCCAGGGATTGCCTTTTCTATAGTAAATTATTCAAAAAATAATTTTCTACTGTCGCAAATTTTAATTACGCCAGGGATTGCCTTTTCTATAGTAAATTATTCAAAAAATAATTTTTTACTGTCGCAAATTTCAAATCCGCCAGGGATTGCCTTTTCTATAGTAAATTATTCAAAAAATAATTTTTTACTATCGCAAGTTTTAATTGCGCCAGGGATTGCCTTTTCTATAGTAAATTTCTCACAAAATAATTTTTTACTGTCGCAAATTTTAAGTGCGCCAGGGATTGGCTTTTCTATAGTAAATTATTCAAAAAATAATTTTCTACTGTCGCAAATTTTAATTGCGCCAGGGATTGCCTTTTCTATAGTAAATTTTTCAATAAATAATTTTTTATTATCGCAAGTTTTAATTACGCTAGGGATTGCCTTTTCTATAGTAAATTTTTCAAAAAATAATTTTTTACTGTCGCAAATTTTAAATATCCCAGGGATTGCCTTTTCTATAGTAAATTTCTCACAAATTAATTTCTTACTGTCGCAAATTTTAAATACGCCAGGGATTGCCTTTTCTATAGTAAATTATTCAAAAAATAATTTTTTACTGTCGCAAATTTTAATTACGCCAGGGATTGCCTTTTCTATAGTAAATTATTCAAAAAATAATTTTCTACTGTCGCAAATTTTAATTGCGCCAGGGATTGCCTTTTCTACAGTAAATTTTTCAAAAAATAATTTTTTACTGTCGCAAATTGTAATTGCGCCAGGTATTGCCTTTTCTATAGTAAATTATTCAAAAAATAATTTTCTACTGTCGCAAATTTTAAATATCCCAGGGATTGCCTTTTCTATAGCAAATTTCTCACAAAATAATTTTTTACTGTCGCAAATTTTAAGTGCGCCAAGGATTGCCTTTTCTATAGTAATTCTTGCAAAAAATAATTTTTTATTGTCGCAAATTTTAATTGCGCCAGGGATTGCCTTTTCTATAGTAAATTATTCAAAAAATAATTTTCTACTGTCGCAAATTTTAATTACGCCAGGGATTGCCCTTTCTATAGTAAATTATTCAAAAAATAATTTTTTACTGTCGCAAATTTTAAGTGCGCCAGGGATTGCCATTTCTATAGTAAATTTTTCAAAAAATTATTTTATACTGTCGCAAATTTTAAATACGCCAGGGATTGCCTTTTCTATAGTAAATTATTCAAAAAATAATTTTCTACTGTCGCAAATTTTAATTACGCCAGGGATTGCCTTTTCTATAGTAAATTATTCAAAAAATAATTTTTTACTATCGCAAGTTTTAATTGCGCCAGGGATTGCCTTTTCTACAGTAAATTATTCAAAAAATAATTTTCTACTGTCGCAAATTTTAATTACGCCAGGGATTGCCTTTTCTACAGTAAATTTTTCAAAATATTAATTTTTTACTGTCGCAAATTTTAAATACGCCAGGGATTGCCTTTTCTATAGTAAATTATTCGAAAAATAATTTTCTACTGTCGCAAATTTTAATTACGCCAGGGATTGCCTTTTCTATAGTAAATTATTCAAAAAATAATTTTCTACTGTCGCAAATTTTAATTACGCCAGGGATTGCCTTTTCTATAGTAAATTATTCAAAAAATAATTTTTACTGTCGCAAATTTCAAATCCGCCAGGGATTGCCTTTTCTATAGTAAATTATTCAAAAAATAATTTTTTACTATCGCAAGTTTTAATTGCGCCAGGGATTGCCTTTTCTACAGTAAATTTTTCAAAATATTAATTTTTTACTGTCGCAAATTTTAAATACGCCAGGGATTGCCTTTTCTATAGTAAATTATTCAAAAAATAATTTTCTACTGTCGCAAATTTCAAATACGCCAGGGATTGCCTTTTCTATAGTAAATTATTCAAAAAATAATTTTCTACTCTCGCAAATTTTAATTACGCCAGGGATTGCCTTTTCTATAGTAAATTATTCAAAAAATAATTTTTTACTGTCGCAAATTTTAATTACGCCAGGGATTGCCTTTTCTATAGTAAATTATTCAAAAAATAATTTTCTACTGTCGCAAATTTTAATTACGCCAGGGATTGCCTTTTCTATAGTAAATTATTCAAAAAATAATTTTATACTGTCGCAAATTATAAATACGCCAGGGATTGCCTTTTCTATAGTAAATTATTCAAAAAATAATTTTCTACTGTTGCAAATTTTAAATACGCCAGGGATTGCCTTTTCTATAGTAAATTATTCAAAAAATAATTTTCTACTGTCGCAAATTTTAATTACGTCAGGGATTGCCTTTTCTATAGTAAATTATTCAAAAAATAATTTTCTACTGTCGCAAATTTTAATTACGCCAGGGATTGCCTTTTCTATAGTATATTATTCAAAAAATAATTTTATACTGTCGCAAATTTTAATTACGCCAGGGATTGCCTTTTCTATAGTAAATTATTCAAAAAACAGTTTTTTACTGTCGCAAATTTTAATTACGCCAGGGATTGCCTTTTCTATAGTAAATTATTCAAAAAATAATTTTTTACTGTCGCAAATTTTAATTACGCCAGGGATTGCCTTTTCATAGTAAATTATTCAAAAAATAATTTTATACTGTCGCAAATTTTAATTGCGCCAGGGATTGCCTTTTCTATAGTAAATTATTCAAAAAATAATTTTATACTGTCGCAAATTTTAAGTGCGCCAGGGATTGCCTTTTCTATAGTAAATTATTCAAAAAATAATTTTTTACTGTCGCAAAATGTAATTGCGCCAGGGATTGCCTTTTCTACAGTAAATTTGTCAAAATATTAATTTTTTACTGTCGCAAATTTTAAATACGCCAGGGATTGCCTTTTCTATAGTAAATTATTCAAAAAATAATTTTCTACTGTCGCAAATTTTAAATACGCCAGGGATTGCCTTTTCTATAGTAAATTATTCAAAAAATAATTTTCTACTGTCGCAAATTTTAATTACGCCAGGGATTGCTTTTTCTATAGTAAATTATTCAAAAAATAATTTTCTACTGTCTCAAATTTTAATTACGCCAGGGATTGCCTTTTCTATAGTAAATTATTCAAAAAATAATTTTTTACTGTCGCAAATTTCAAATCCGCCAGGGATTGCCTTTTCTATAGTAAATTATTCAAAAAATAATTTTTTACTATCGCAAGTTTTAATTGCGCCAGGGATTGCCTTTTCTACAGTAAATTTTGCAAAAAATAATTTTTTACTGTCGCAAATTTTAAGTGCGCCAGGGATTGCCTTTTCTATAGTAAATTATTCAAAAAATAATTTTATACTCTCGCAAATTTTAAGTGCGCCAGGGATTGCCTTTTCTATAGTAAATTATTCAAAAAATAATTTTTTACTGTCGCAAATTGTAATTGCGCCAGGGATTGCCTTTTCTACAGTAAATTTTTCAAAATATTAATTTTTTACTGTCGCAAATTTTAAATACGCCAGGGATTGCCTTTTCTATAGTAAATTATTCAAAAAATAATTTTCTACTGTCGCAAATTTTAATTACGCCAGGGATTGCCTTTTCTATAGTAAATTATTCAAAAAATAATTTTCTACTGTCGCAAATTTTAATTACGCCAGGGATTGCCTTTTCTATAGTAAATTATTCAAAAAATAATTTTTTACTGTCGCAAATTTCAAATCCGCCAGGGATTGCCTTTTCTATAGTAAATTATTCAAAAAATAATTTTTTACTATCGCAAGTTTTAATTGCGCCAGGGATTGCCTTTTCTATAGTAAATTTCTCACAAAATAATTTTTTACTGTCGCAAATTTTAAGTGCGCCAGGGATTGCCTTTTCTATAGTAAATTATTCAAAAAATAATTTTCTACTGTCGCAAATTTTAATTGCGCCAGGGATTGCCTTTTCTATAGTAAATTTTTCAATAAATAATTTTTTATTATCGCAAGTTTTAATTACGCTAGGGATTGCCTTTTCTATAGTAAATTTTTCAAAAAATAATTTTTTACTGTCGCAAATTTTAAATATCCCAGGGATTGCCTTTTCTATAGTAAATTTCTCACAAATTAATTTCTTACTGTCGCAAATTTTAAATACGCCAGGGATTGCCTTTTCTATAGTAAATTATTCAAAAAATAATTTTTTACTGTCGCAAATTTTAATTACGCCAGGGATTGCCTTTTCTATAGTAAATTATTCAAAAAATAATTTTCTACTGTCGCAAATTTTAATTGCGCCAGGGATTGCCTTTTCTACAGTAAATTTTTCAAAATATAATTTTTTACTGTCGCAAATTGTAATTGCGCCAGGTATTGCCTTTTCTATAGTAAATTATTCAAAAAATAATTTTCTACTGTCGCAAATTTTAAATATCCCAGGGATTGCCTTTTCTATAGCAAATTTCTCACAAAATAATTTTTTACTGTCGCAAATTTTAAGTGCGCCAAGGATTGCCTTTTCTATAGTAATTCTTGCAAAAAATAATTTTTTATTGTCGCAAATTTTAATTGCGCCAGGGATTGCCTTTTCTATAGTAAATTATTCAAAAAATAATTTTCTACTGTCGCAAATTTTAATTACGCCAGGGATTGCCCTTTCTATAGTAAATTATTCAAAAAATAATTTTTTACTGTCGCAAATTTTAAGTGCGCCAGGGATTGCCATTTCTATAGTAAATTTTTCAAAAAATTATTTTATACTGTCGCAAATTTTAAATACGCCAGGGATTGCCTTTTCTATAGTAAATTATTCAAAAAATAATTTTCTACTGTCGCAAATTTTAATTACGCCAGGGATTGCCTTTTCTATAGTAAATTATTCAAAAAATAATTTTTTACTATCGCAAGTTTTAATTGCGCCAGGGATTGCCTTTTCTACAGTAAATTATTCAAAAAATAATTTTCTACTGTCGCAAATTTTAATTACGCCAGGGATTGCCTTTTATATAGTAAATTTTTCAAAAATTCATTTTATACTGTCGCAAATTTTAAATACGCCAGGGATTGCCTTTTCTATAGTAAATTATTCGAAAAATAATTTTCTACTGTCGCAAATTTTAATTACGCCAGGGATTGCCTTTTCTATAGTAAATTATTCAAAAAATAATTTTCTACTGTCGCAAATTTTAATTACGCCAGGGATTGCCTTTTCTATAGTAAATTATTCAAAAAATAATTTTATACTGTCGCAAATTTTAATTACGCCAGGGATTGCCTTTTCTATAGTAAATTTTTCAAAAAATTATTTTATACTGTCGCAAATTTTAAATACGCCAGGGATTGCCTTTTCTATAGTAAATTATTCAAAAAATAATTTTCTACTGTCGCAAATTTTAATTACGCCAGGGATTGCCTTTTCTATAGTAAATTATTCAAAAAATAATTTTTTACTATCGCAAGTTTTAATTACGCCAGGGATTGCCTTTTCTACAGTAAATTATTCAAAAAATAATTTTCTACTGTCGCAAATTTTAATTACGCCAGGGATTGCCTTTTCTATAGTAAATTATTCAAAAAATAATTTTATACTGTCGCAAATTTTAATTACGCCAAGGATTGCCTTTTCTATAGTAAATTATTCAAAAAATAATTTTTTACTGTCGCAAATTTTAATTGCGCCAGGGATTGCCTTTTCTATAGTAAATTATTCAAAAAATAATTTTCAACTGTCGCAAATTTTAATTACGCCAGGGATTGCCTTTTCTATAGTAAATTATTCAAAAAATAATTTTTTACTGTCGCAAATTTTAAGTGCGCCAGGTATTGCCTTTTCTATAGTAAATTTTGCAAAAAATAATTTTTTACTGTCGCAAATTTTAAGTGCGCCAGGGATTGCCTTTTCTATAGTAAATTATTCAAAAAATAACTTTCAACTGTCGCAAATTTTAATTACGCCAGGGATTGCCTTTTCTATAGTAAATTATTCAAAAACTAATTTTTTACTGTCGCAAATTTTAAGTGCGCCAGGGATTGCCTTTTCTATAGTAAATTATTCAAAAAATAATTTTTTACTGTCGTAAATTTTAATTACGCCAGGGATTGCCTTTTCTATAGTAAATTATTCAAAAAATAATTTTCTACTGTCGCAAATTTTAATTGCGCCAGGGATTGCCTTTTCTATAGTAAATTATTCAAAAAATAATTTTCTACTGTCGCAAATTTTAATTACGCCAGGGATTGCCTTTTCTATAGTAAATTATTCAAAAAATAATTTTTTACTGTCGCAAATTTTAAGTGCGCCAGGGATTGCCTTTTCTATAGTAAATTATTCAAAAAATAATTTTCAACTGTTGCAAATTTTAATTACGCCAGGGATTGCCTTTTCTATAGTAAATTATTCAAAAAATAATTTTTTACTATCGCAAATTTCAAATCCGCCAGGGATTGCCTTTTCTATAGTAAATTATTCAAAAAATAATTTTCTACTCTCGCAAATTTTAATTACGCCAGGGATTGCCTTTTCTATAGTAAATTATTCAAAAAATAATTTTCTACTGTCGCAAATTTTAAATATTCCAGGGATTGCCTTTTCTATAGTAAATTATTCAAAAAATAATTTTCAGCTGTCGCAAATTTTAATTACGCCAGGGATTGCCTTTTCTATAGTAAATTATTCAAAAAATAATTTTCTACTGTCGCAAATTTCAAATCCGCCAGGGATTGCCTTTTCTATAGTAAATTATTCAAAAAATAATTTTCTACTGTCGCAAATTTTAATTACGCCAGGGATTGCCTTTTCTATAGTAAATTATTCAAAAAATAATTTTTTACTGTCGCAAATTTTAATTACGCCAGGGATTGCCTTTTCTATAGTAAATTATTCAAAAAATAATTTTCTACTTTCGCAAATTTTAATTGCGCCAGGGATTGCCTTTTCTATAGTAAATTATTCAAAAAATAATTTTCTACTGTCGCAAATTTTAATTACGCCAGGGATTGCCTTTTCTATAGTAAATTATTCAAAAAATAATTTTCTACTGTCGCAAATTTTAATTACGCCAGGGATTGCCTTTTCTATAGTAAATTATTCAAAAAATAATTTTATACTGTCGCAAATTTTAATTACGCCAGGGATTGCCTTTTCTATAGTAAATTTTGCAAAAAATAATTTTTTACTGTCGCAAATTTTAATTACGCCAGGGATTGCCTTTTCTATAGTAAATTATTCAAAAAATAATTTTCTACTTTCGCAAATTTTAATTGCGCCAGGGATTGCCTTTTCTATAGTAAATTATTCAAAAAATAATTTTCTACTGTCGCAAATTTTAATTACGCCAGGGATTGCCTTTTCTATAGTAAATTATTCAAAAAATAATTTTCTACTGTCGCAAATTTTAATTACGCCAGGGATTTCCTTTTCTATAGTAAATTATTCAAAAAATAATTTTATACTGTCGCAAATTTTAATTACGCCAGGGATTGCCTTTTCTATAGTAAATTTTGCAAAAAATAATTTTTTACTGTCGCAAATTTTAATTGCGCCAGGGATTACCTTTTCTATAGTAAATTATTCAAAAAATAATTTTATACTGTCGCAAATTTTAATTACGCCAGGGATTGCCTTTTCTATAGTAAATTTTGCAAAAAATAATTTTTTACTGTCGCAAATTTTAAGAGCGCCAGGGATTGCCTTTTCTATAGTAAATTATTCAAAAAATAATTTTTTACTGCCGCAAATTTTAATTACGCCAGGGATTGCCTTT
Organism: Dioctria linearis; assembly: GCA_963930735.1. Taxonomy (NCBI): domain Eukaryota; kingdom Metazoa; phylum Arthropoda; class Insecta; order Diptera; family Asilidae; genus Dioctria; species Dioctria linearis. Next base: position 45,355 of record CAWVNZ010002585.1, on the reverse strand, counting down.
TCTATAGTAAATTATTCAAAAAATAATTTTTTACTGTCGCAAATTTTAATTGCGCCAGGGATTGCCTTTTCTATAATAAATTATTCAAAAAATAATTTTCAACTGTCGCAAATTTTAATTACTCCAGGGATTGCCTTTTCTATAGTAAATTATTCAAAAAATAATTTTTTACTGTCGCAAGTTTTAATTACGCCAGGGATTGCCTTTTCTATAGTAAATTTTTCAAAAAATAATTTTTTACTGTCGCAAATTTTAAATATCCCAGGGATTGCCTTTTCTATAGTAAATTATTCAAAAAATAATTTTCTACTGTCGCAAATTTTAAGTGCGCCAGGGATTGCCTTTTCTATAGTAAATTTTTCAAAAAATAATTTTCTACTGTCGCAAATTTTAAGTGCGCCAGGGATTGACTTTTCTATAGTAAATTATTCAAAAAATAATTTTATACTGTCGCAAATTTTAATTACGCCAGGGATTGCCTTTTCTATAGTGAATTATTCAAAAAATAATTTTCTACTGTCGCAAATTTTAATTACGCCAGGGATTGCCTTTTCTATAGTAAATTATTCAAAAAATAATTTTATACTGTCGCAAATTTTAATTACGCCAGGGATTGCCTTTTCTATAGTAAATTTTGCAAAAAATAATTTTTTACTGTCGCAAATTTTAATTGCGCCAGGGATTGCCTTTTCTATAGTAAATTATTCAAAAAATAATTTTCAACTGTCGCAAATTTTAATTACGCCAGGGATTGCCTTTTCTATAGTAAATTATTCAAAAAATAATTTTTTATTGTCGCAAATTTTAAGTGCGCCAAGGATTGCCTTTTCTATAGTAAATTTTGCAAAAAATAATTTTTTACTGTCGCAAATTTTAATTGCGCCAGGGATTGCCTTTTCTATAGTAAATTATTCAAAAAATAATTTTCAACTGTCGCAAATTGTAATTGCGCCAGGGATTGCCTTTTCTATAGCAAATTATTCAAAAAATAATTTTTTACTGTCGCAAAATTTAATTACGCCAGGGATTGCCTTTTCTATAGTAAATCATTCAAAAAATAATTTTTTACTGTCGCAAATTTTAAGAGCGCCAGGGATTGCCTTTTCTATAGTAAATTATTCAAAAAATAATTTTTTACTGCCGCAAATTTTAATTACGCCAGGGATTGCCTTTTCTATAGTAAATTATTCAAAAAATAATTTTTTACTGTCGCAAATTTTAATTACGCCAGGGATTGCCTTTTCTATAGTAAATTATTCAAAAAATAATTTTTTATTGTCGCAAATTTTAAGTGCGCCAAGGATTGCCTTTTCTATAGTAAATTTTGCAAAAAATAATTTTTTACTGTCGCAAATTTTAATTGCGCCAGGGATTGCCTTTTCTATAGTAAATTATTCAAAAAATAATTTTCAACTGTCGCAAATTGTAATTGCGCCAGGGATTGCCTTTTCTATAGCAAATTATTCAAAAAATAATTTTTTACTGTCGCAAAATTTAATTACGCCAGGGATTGCCTTTTCTATAGTAAATTATTCAAAAAATAATTTTTTACTGCCGCAAATTTTAAATATCCCAGGGATTGCCTCTTCTATAGTAAATTATTCAAAAAATAATTTTCTACTGTCGCAAATTTTAAGTGCGCCAGGGATTGCCTTTTCTATAGTAAATTTTTCAAAAAATAATTTTCTACTGTCGCAAATTTTAAGTGCGCCAGGGATTGACTTTTCTATAGTAAATTATTCAAAAAATAATTTTATACTGTCGCAAATTTTAATTACGCCAGGGATTGCCTTTTCTATAGTAAATTATTCAAAAAATAATTTTCTACTGTCGCAAATTTTAATTACGCCAGGGATTGCCTTTTCTATAGTAAATTATTCAAAAAATAATTTTATACTGTCGCAAATTTTAATTACGCCAGGGATTGCCTTTTCTATAGTAAATTATTCAAAAAATAATTTTTTACTGTCGTAAATTTTAATTGCGCCAGGGATTGCCTTTTCTATAGTAAATTATTCAAAAAATAATTTTCAACTGTCGCAAATTTTAATTACGCCAGGGATTGCCTTTTCTATAGTAAATTATTCAAAAAATAATTTTTTACTGTCGCAAATTTTAAGTGCGCCAGGGATTGCCTTTTCTATAGTAAATTATTCAAAAAATAATTTTTTAATGTCGCAAATTTTAAGTGCGCCAGGGATTGCCTTTTCTATAGTAAATTATTCAAAAAAATTTTTTTCTACTGTCGCAAAATTTAATTACGCCAGGGATTGCCTTTTCTATAGTAAATTATTCAAAAAATAATTTTATACTGTCGCAAATTTTAATTACGCCAGGGATTGCCTTTTCTATAGTAAATTTTGCAAAAAATAATTTTTTACTTTCGCAAATTTTAATTGCGCCAGGGATTGCCTTTTCTATAGTAAATTATTCAAAAAATAATTTTCAACTGTCACAAATTTTAATTACACCAGGGATTGCCTTTTCTATAGTAAATTATTCAAAAAATAATTTTTAACTGTCGCAAATTTTAAGTGCGCCAGGGATTGCCTTTTCTATAGTAAATTATTCAAAAAATAATTTTATACTGTCGCAAATTTTAATTACGCCAGGGATTGCCTTTTCTATAGTAAATTATTCAAAAAATAATTTTAGACTGTCGGAAATTTTAATTGCGCCAGGGATTGCCTTTTCTATAGTAAATTATTCAAAAAATAATTTTTTACTGTCGCAAATTTTAAGTGCGCCAGGGATTGCCTTTTCTATAGTAAATTATTCAAAAAATAATTTTCAACTGTCGCAAATTTTAATTACTCCAGGGATTGCCTTTTCTATAGTAAATTATTCAAAAAATAATTTTATACTATCGCAAATTTCAAATCCGCCAGGGATTGCTTTCTTCTATAGCAAATTATTCAAAAAATAACTTTTTTACTGTCGCAAATTTTAATTACGCCAGGGATTGCCTTTTCTATAGTAAATTATTCAAAAAATAATTTTTTACTGTCGCAAATTTTAAGTGCGCCAGGGATTGCCTTTTCTATAGTAAATTATTCAAAAAATAATTTTTTACTGTCGCAAATTTTAATTACGCCAGGGATTGCCTTTTCTATAGTAAATTATTCAAAAAATAATTTTTTACTGTCGCAAATTTTAATTGCGCCAGGGATTGCCTTTTCTATAATAAATTATTCAAAAAATAATTTTCAACTGTCGCAAATTTTAATTACTCCAGGGATTGCCTTTTCTATAGTAAATTATTCAAAAAATAATTTTTTACTGTCGCAAGTTTTAATTACGCCAGGGATTGCCTTTTCTATAGTAAATTTTTCAAAAAATAATTTTTTACTGTCGCAAATTTTAAATATCCCAGGGATTGCCTTTTCTATAGTAAATTATTCAAAAAATAATTTTCTACTGTCGCAAATTTTAAGTGCGCCAGGGATTGCCTTTTCTATAGTAAATTTTTCAAAAAATAATTTTCTACTGTCGCAAATTTTAAGTGCGCCAGGGATTGACTTTTCTATAGTAAATTATTCAAAAAATAATTTTATACTGTCGCAAATTTTAATTACGCCAGGGATTGCCTTTTCTATAGTAAATTATTCAAAAAATAATTTTCTACTGTCGCAAATTTTAATTACGCCAGGGATTGCCTTTTCTATAGTAAATTATTCAAAAAATAATTTTATACTGTCGCAAATTTTAATTACGCCAGGGATTGCCTTTTCTATAGTAAATTATTCAAAAAATAATTTTTTACTGTCGTAAATTTTAATTGCGCCAGGGATTGCCTTTTCTATAGTAAATTATTCAAAAAATAATTTTCAACTGTCGCAAATTTTAATTACGCCAGGGATTGCCTTTTCTATAGTAAATTATTCAAAAAATAATTTTTTACTGTCGCAAATTTTAAGTGCGCCAGGGATTGCCTTTTCTATAGTAAATTATTCAAAAAATAATTTTATACTATCGCAAATTTCAAATCCGCCAGGGATTGACTTTTCTATAGTAAATTATTCAAAAAATAATTTTATACTGTCGCAAATTTTAATTACGCCAGGGATTGCCTTTTCTATAGTAAATTATTCAAAAAATAATTTTCTACTGTCGCAAATTTTAATTACGCCAGGGATTGCCTTTTCTATAGTAAATTATTCAAAAAATAATTTTATACTGTCGCAAATTTTAATTACGCCAGGGATTGCCTTTTCTATAGTAAATTATTCAAAAAATAATTTTTTACTGTCGTAAATTTTAATTTCGCCAGGGATTGCCTTTTCTATAGTAAATTATTCAAAAAATAATTTTCAACTGTCGCAAATTTTAATTACGCCAGGGATTGCCTTTTCTATAGTAAATTATTCAAAAAATAATTTTTTACTGTCGCAAATTTTAAGAGCGCCAGGGATTGCCTTTTCTATAGTAAATTATTCAAAAAATAATTTTTTAATATCGCAAATTTTAAGTGCGCCAGGGATTGCCTTTTCTATAGTAAATTATTCAAAAAATTTTTTTTCTACTGTCGCAAAATTTAATTACGCCAGGGATTGCCTTTTCTATAGTAAATTATTCAAAAAATAATTTTATACTGTCGCAAATTTTAATTACGCCAGGGATTGCCTTTTCTATAGTAAATTTTGCAAAAAATAATTTTTTACTTTCACAAATTTTAATTGCGCCAGGTATTGCCTTTTCTATAGTAAATTATTCAAAAAATAATTTTCAACTGTCACAAATTTTAATTACACCAGGGATTGCCTTTTCGATAGTAAATTATTCAAAAAATAATTTTCAACTGTCGCAAATTTTAATTACGCCAGGGATTGCCTTTTCTATAGTAAATTATTCAAAAAATAATTTTCTACTGTCGCAAATTTTAATTACGCCAGGGATTGCCTTTTCTATAGTAAATTATTCAAAAAATAATTTTTTACTGTCGCAAATTTTAATTACGCCAGGGATTGCCTTTTCTATAATAAATTATTCAAAAAATAATTTTCTACTGTCGCAAATTTTAATTGCGCCAGGGATTGCCTTTTCTATAGTAAATTATTCAAAAAATAATTTTCTACTGTCGCAAATTTTAATTACGCCAGGGATTGCCTTTTCTATAGTAAATTATTCAAAAAATAATTTTCTACTGTCGCAAATTTTAATTACGCCAGGGATTGCCTTTTCTACAGTAAATTATTCAAAAAATAATTTTATACTGTCGCAAATTTTAATTACGCCAGGGATTGCCTTTTCTATAGTAAATTTTGCAAAAAATAATTTTTTACTGTCGCAAATTTTAATTGCGCCAGGGATTGCCTTTTCTATAGTAAATTATTCAAAAAATAATTTTCAACCTTCGCAAATTTTAATTACGCCAGGGATTGCCTTTTCTATAGTAAATTATTCAAAAAATAATTTTTTACTGTCGCAAATTTTAAGTGCGCCAGGGATTGCCTTTTCTATAGTAAATTTTGCAAAAAATAATTTTTTACTGTCGCAAATTTTAATTGCGCCAGGGATTGCCTTTTCTATAGTAAATTATTCAAAAAATAATTTTCAACTGTCGCAAATTGTAATTGCGCCAGGGATTGCCTTTTCTATAGCAAATTATTCAAAAAATAATTTTTTACTGTCGCAAATTTTAATTACGCCAGGGATTGCCTTTTCTATAGTAAATTATTCAAAAAATAATTTTTTACTGTCGCAAATTTTAAGTGCGCCAGGGATTGCCTTTTCTATAGTAAATTATTGAAAAAATAATTTTTTACTGTCGCAAATTTTAATTACGCCAGGGATTGCCTTTTCTATAGTAAATTATTCAAAAAATAATTTTTTACTGTCGCAAATTTTAATTGCGCCAGGGATTGCCTTTTCTATAGTAAATTATTCAAATAATAATTTTCAACTGTCGCAAATTTTAATTACTCCAGGGATTGCCTTTTCTATAGTAAATTATTCAAAAAATAATTTTTTACTGTCGCAAATTTCAAATCCGCCAGGGATTGCCTTTTCTATAGTAAATTATTCAAAAAATAATTTTCTACTGTCGCAAATTTTAAATATCCCAGGGATTGCCTATTCTATAGTAAATTATTCAAAAAATAATTTTCTACTGTCGCAAATTTTAAGTGCGCCAGGGATTGCCTTTTCTATAGTAAATTTTTCAAAAAATAATTTTCTACTGTCGCAAATTTTAATTACGCCAGGGATTGCCTTTTCTATAGTAAATTATTCAAAAAATAATTTTTTACTGTCGTAAATTTTAATTGCGCCAGGGATTGCCTTTTCTATAGTAAATTATTCAAAAAGAATTTTCAACTGTCGCAAATTTTAATTACGCCAGGGATTGCCTTTTCTATAGTAAATTATTCAAAAAATAATTTTTTACTGTCGAAAATTTTAATTACGCCAGGTATTGCCTTTTCTATAGTAAATTATTCAAAAAATAATTTTTTACTCTCGCAAATTTTAAGTGCGCCAGGGATTGCCTTTTCTATAGTAAATTATTCAAAAAATAATTTTCAACTGTCGCAAATTTTAATTACGCCAGGGATTGCCTTTTCTATAGTAAATTATTCAAAAAATAATTTTTTACTGTCGCAAATTTTAAGTGCGCCAGGGATTGCCTTTTCTATAGTAAATTTTGCAAAAAATAATTTTATACTGTCGCAAATTTTAATTACGCCAGGGATTGCCTTTTCTATAGTAAATTATTCAAAAAATAATTTTCTACTGTTGCAAATTTTAAGTGCGCCAAGGATTGCCTTTTCTATAGTAAATTTTGCAAAAAATAATTTTTTACTGTCGCAAATTTTAATTGCGCCAGGGATTGCCTTTTCTATAGTAAATTATTCAAAAAATAATTTTCAACTGTCGCAAATTGTAATTGCGCCAGGGATTGCCTTTTCTATAGCAATTTATTCAAAAAATAATTTTTTACTGTCGCAAATTTTAATTACGCCAGGGATTGCCTTTTCTATAGTAAATTATTCAAAAAATAATTTTTTACTGTCGCAAATTTTAAGTGCGCCAGGGATTGCCTTTTCTATAGTAAATTATTCAAAAAATAATTTTTTACTGTCGCAAATTTTAATTACGCCAGGGATTGCCTTTTCTATAGTAAATTATTCAAAAAATAATTTTTTACTGTCGCAAATTTTAATTGCGCCAGGGATTGCCTTTTCTATAATAAATTATTCAAAAAATAATTTTCAACTGTCGCAAATTTTAATTACTCCAGGGATTGCCTTTTCTATAGTAAATTATTCAAAAAATAATTTTTTACTGTCGCAAGTTTTAATTACGCCAGGGATTGCCTTTTCTATAGTAAATTTTTCAAAAAATAATTTTTTACTGTCGCAAATTTTAAATATCCCAGGGATTGCCTTTTCTATAGTAAATTATTCAAAAAATAATTTTCTACTGTCGCAAATTTTAAGTGCGCCAGGGATTGCCTTTTCTATAGTAAATTTTTCAAAAAATAATTTTCTACTGTCGCAAATTTTAAGTGCGCCAGGGATTGACTTTTCTATAGTAAATTATTCAAAAAATAATTTTATACTGTCGCAAATTTTAATTACGCCAGGGATTGCCTTTTCTATAGTAAATTATTCAAAAAATAATTTTCTACTGTCGCACATTTTAATTACGCCAGGGATTGCCTTTTCTATAGTAAATTATTCAAAAAATAATTTTATACTGTCGCAAATTTTAATTACGCCAGGGATTGCCTTTTCTATAGTAAATTATTCAAAAAATAATTTTTTACTGTCGTAAATTTTAATTGCGCCAGGGATTGCCGTTTCTATAGTAAATTATTCAAAAAATAATTTTCAACTGTCGCAAATTTTAATTACGCCAGGGATTGCCTTTTCTATAGTAAATTATTCAAAAAATAATTTTTTACTGTCGCAAATTTTAAGTGCGCCAGGGATTGCCTTTTCTATAGTAAATTATTCAAAAAGTAATTTTTTAATGTCGCAAATTTTAAGTGCGCCAGGGATTGCCTTTTCTATAGTAAATTATTCAAAAAATTATTTTCTACTGTCGCAAAATTTAATTACGCCAGGGATTGCCTTTTCTATAGTAAATTATTCAAAAAATAATTTTATACTGTTGCAAATTTTAATTACGCCAGGGATTGCCTTTTCTATAGTAAATTTTGCAAAAAATAATTTTTTACTTTCGCAAATTTTAATTGCGCCAGGGATTGCCTTTTCTATAGTAAATTATTCAAAAAGTAATTTTCAACTGTCACAAATTTTAATTACACCAGGGATTGCCTTTTCTATAGTAAATTATTCAAAAAATAATTTTTTACTGTCGCAAATTTTAAGTGCGCCAGGGATTGCCTTTTCTATAGTAAATTATTCAAAAAATAATTTTTTACTATCGCAAATTTCAAATCCGCCAGGGATTGCCTTTTCTATAGTAAATTATTCAAAAAATAATTTTCTACTCTCGCAAATTTTAATTGCGCCAGGGATTGCCTTTTCTATAGTAAATTATTCAAAAAATAATTTTTTACTGTCGCAAATTTTAAGTGCGCCAGGGATTGCCTTTTCTATAGTAAATTATTCAAAAAATAATTTTTTACTGTCGCAAATTTTAAGTGCGCCAGGGATTGCCTTTTCTATAGTAAATTATTGAAAAAATAATTTTTTACTGTCGCAAATTTTAATTACGCCAGGGATTGCCTTTTCTATAGTAAATTATTCAAAAAATAATTTTTTACTGTCGCAAATTTTAATTGCGCCAGGGATTGCCTTTTCTATAGTAAATTATTCAAATAATAATTTTCTACTGTCGCAAATTTTAATTACCTCAGGGATTGCCTTTTCTATAGTAAATTATTCAAAATATAATTTTTTACTGTCGCAAATTTCAAATCCGCCAGGGATTGCCTTTTCTATAGTAAATTATTCAAAAAATAATTTTCTACTGTCGCAAATTTTAAATATCCCAGGGATTGCCTATTCTATAGTAAATTATTCAAAAAATAATTTTCTACTGTCGCAAATTTTAATTACGCCAGGGATTGCCTTTTCTATAGTAAATTATTCAAAAAATAATTTTTTACTGCCGTAAATTTTAATTGCGCCAGGGATTGCCTTTTCTATAGTAAATTATTCAAAAAATAATTTTCAACTGTCGCAAATTTTAATTACGCCAGGGATTGCCTTTTCTATAGTAAATTATTCAAAAAATAATTTTCAACTGTCGCAAATTTTAATTACGCCAGGGATTGCCTTTCCTATAGTAAATTATTCAAAAAATAATTTTTTACTGTCGCAAATTTTAAGTGCGCCAGGGATTGCCTTTTCTATAGTAAATTTTGCAAAAAATAATTTTATACTGTCGCAAATTTTAATTACGCCAGGGATTGCCTTTTCTATAGTAAATTATTCAAAAAATAATTTTCTACTGTCGCAAATTTTAATTACGCCAGGGATTGCCTTTTCTATAGTAAATTATTCAAAAAATAATTTTTTACTGTAGCAAATTTTAATTACGCCAGGTGTTGCCTTTTCTATAGTAAATTATTCAAAAAATAATTTTTTACTCTCGCAAATTTTAAGTGCGCCAGGGATTGCCTTTTCTATAGTAAATTATTCAAAAAATAATTTTTTACTGTCGCAAATTTTAAGTGCGCCAGGGATTGCCTTTTCTATAGTAAATTATTCAAAAAATAATTTTTTAATGTCGCAAATTTTAAGTGCGCCAGGGATTGCCTTTTCTATAGTAAATTATTCAAAAAATTATTTTCTACTGTCGCAAAATTTAATTACGCCAGGGATTGCCTTTTCTATAGTAAATTATTCAAAAAATAATTTTATACTGTCGCAAATTTTAATTACGCCAGGGATTGCCTTTTCTATAGTAAATTTTGCAAAAAATAATTTTTTACTTTCGCAAATTTTAATTGCGCCAGGGATTGCCTTTTCTATAGTAAATTATTCAAAAAATAATTTTCAACTGTCACAAATTTTAATTACACCAGGGATTGCCTTTTCTATAGTAAATTATTCAAAAAATAATTTTTTACTGTCGCAAATTTTAAGTGCGCCAGGGATTGCCTTTTCTATAGTAAATTATTCAAAAAATAATTTTTTACTATCGCAAATTTCAAATCCGCCAGGGATTGCATTTCTATAGTAAATTATTCAAAAAATAATTTTCTACTCTCGCAAATTTTAATTGCGCCAGGGATTGCCTTTTCTATAGTAAATTATTCAAAAAATAATTTTTTACTGTCGCAAATTTTAATTATGCCAGGGATTGCCTTTTCTATAGTAAATTATTCAAAAAATAATTTTTTACTGTCGCAAATTTTAAGTGCGCCAGGGATTGCCTTTTCTATAGTAAATTATTCAAAAAATAATTTTTTACTGTCGGAAATTTTAATTACGCCAGGGATTGCCTTTTCTATAGTAAATTATTCAAAAAATAATTTTCTACTGTCGCAAATTTTAATTGCGCCAGGGATTGCCTTTTCTATAGTAAATTATTCAAAAAATAATTTTCTACTGTGGAAATTTTAATTACGCCAGGGATTGCCTTTTCTATAGTAAATTATTCAAAAAATAATTTTTTACTGTCGCAAATTTTAAGTGCGCCAGGGATTGCCTTTTCTATAGTAAATTATTCAAAAAATAATTTTCAACTGTCGCAAATTTTAATTACGCCAGGGATTGCCTTTTCTATAGTAAATTATTCAAAAAATATTTTTATACTGTCGCAAATTTTAATTACGCCAGGGATTGCCTTTTCTATAGTAAATTATTCAAAAAATAATTTTCTACTGTCGCAAATTTTAATTACGCCAGGGATTGCCTTTTCTATAGTAAATTATTCAAAAAATAATTTTCAACTGTCGCAAATTGTAATTGCGCCAGGGATTGCCTTTTCTATAGTAAATTATTCAAAAAATAATTTTTTACTGTCGCAAATTTTAATTACGCCAGGGATTGCCTTTTCTATAGTAAATTTTGCAAAAAATAATTTTTTACTTTCGCAAATTTTAAGTGCGCCAGGGATTGCCTTTTCTATAGTAAATTATTCAAAAAATAATTTTCAACTGTCGCAAATTTTAATTACGCCAGGGATTGCCTTTTCTATAGTAAATTATTCAAAAAATAATTTTTTACTGTCGCAAATTTTAAGTGCGCCAGGGATTGCCTTTTCTATAGTAAATTTTGCAAAAAATAATTTTATACTGTCGCAAATTTTAATTACGCCAGGGATTGCCTTTTCTATAGTAAATTATTCAAAAAATAATTTTCTACTGTCGCAAATTTTAATTGCGCCAGGGATTGCCTTTTCTATAGTAAATTATTCAAAAAATAATTTTTTACTGTCGCAAATTTTAAGTGCGTCAGGGATTGCCTTTTCTGTAGTAAATTTTGCAAAAAATAATTTTTTACTGTCGCAAATTTTAATTGCGCCAGGGATTGCCCTTTCTATAGTAAATTATTCAAAAAATAATTTTCAACTGTCGCAAATTGTAATTGCGCCAGGGATTGCCTTTTCTATAGTAAATTATTCAAAATATAATTTTCTACTGTCGCAAATTTTAAATATCCCAGGGATTGCCTTTTCTATAGTAAATTATTCAAAAAATAATTTTCAACTGTCGCAAATTTTAATTACGCCAGGGATTGCCTTTTCTATAGTAAATTATTCAAAAAATAATTTTTTACTATCGCAAATTTCAAATCCGCCAGGGATTGCCTTTTCTATAGTAAATTATTCAAAAAATAATTTTCTACTGTCGCAAATTTTAATTACGCCAGGGATTGCCTTTTCTATAGTAAATTATTCAAAATATAATTTTCTACTGTCGCAAATTTTAAATATCCCAGGGATTGCCTTTTCTATAGTAAATTATTCAAAAAATAATTTTCAACTGTCGCAAATTTTAATTACGCCAGGGATTGCCTTTTCTATAGTAAATTATTCAAAAAATAATTTTCAACTGTCGCAAATTTTAATTACGCCAGGGATTGCCTTTTCTATAGTAAATTATTCAAAAAATATTTTTTTACTGTCGCAAATTTTAAGTGCGCCAGGGATTGCCTTTTCTATAGTAAATTTTGCAAAAAAAAATTTTATACTGTCGCAAATTTTAATTACGCCAGGGATTGCCTTTTCTATAGTAAATTATTCAAAAAATAATTTTCTACTGTCGCAAATTTTAATTACGCCAGGGATTGCCTTTTCTATAGTAAATTATCCAAAAAATAATTTTTTACTGTCGCAAATTTTAATTACGCCAGGTATTGCCTTTTCTATAGTAAATTATTCAAAAAATAATTTTTTACTCTCGCAAATTTTAAGTGCGCCAGGGATTGCCTTTTCTATAGTAAATTATTCAAAAAATAATTTTCAACTGTCGCAAATTTTAATTACGCCAGGGTTTGCCTTTTCTATAGTAAATTATTCAAAAAATAATTTTTTACTGTCGCAAATTTTAAGTGCGCCAGGGATTGCCTTTTCTATAGTAAATTTTGCAAAAAATAATTTTATACTGTCGCAAATTTTAATTACGTCAAGGATTGCCTTTTCTATAGTAAATTATTCAAAAAATAATTTTCTACTGTCGCAAATTTTAATTACGCCAGGGATTGCCTTTGCTATAGTAAATTATTCAAAAAATAATTTTTTACTGTCGCAAATTTTAATTACGCCAGGGATTGCCTTTTCTATAGTAAATTATTCAAAAAATAATTTTTTACTGTCGCAAATTTTAAGTGCGTCAGGGATTGCCTTTTCTGTAGTAAATTTTGCAAAAAATAATTTTTTACTGTCGCAAATTTTCATTGCGCCAGGGATTGCCTTTTCTATAGTAAATTATTCAAAAAATAATTTTCAACTGTCGCAAATTGTAATTGCGCCACGGATTGCCTTTTCTATAGTAAATTATTCAAAAAATAATTTTTTACTGTCGCAAATTTTAATTACGCCAGGGATTGCCTTTTCTATAGTAAATTATTCAAAAACTAATTTTTTACTGTCGCAAATTTTAAGTGCGCCAGGGATTGCCTTTTCTATAGTAAATTATTCAAAAAATAATTTTTTACTGTCGCAAATTTTAATTACGCCAGGGATTGCCTTTTCTATAGTAAATTATTCAAAAAATAATTTTCTACTGTCGCAAATTTTAATTGCGCCAGGGATTGCCTTTTCTATAGTAAATTATTCAAAAAATAATTTTCTACTGTGGAAATTTTAATTACGCCAGGGATTGCCTTTTCTATAGTAAATTATTCAAAAAATAATTTTTTACTGTCGCAAATTTTAAGTGCGCCAGAGATTGCCTTTTCTATAGTAAATTATTCATAAAATAATTTTCAACTGTCGCAAATTTTAATTACGCCAGGGATTGCCTTTTCTATAGTAAATTATTCAAAAAATAATTTTATACTGTCGCAAATTTTAATTACGCCAGGGATTGCCTTTTCTATAGTAAATTATTCAAAAAATAATTTTCTACTGTCGCAAATTTTAATTACGCCAGGGACTGCCTTTTCTATAGTAAATTATTCAAAAAATAATTTTATACTGTCGCAAATTTTAAGTGCGCCAGGGATTGCCTTTTCTATAGTAAATTATTCAAAAAATAATTTTATACTGTCGCAAATTTTAATTACGCCAGGGATTGCCTTTTCTATAGTAAATTATTCAAAAAATAATTTTCTACTGTCGCAAATTTTAAGTGCGCCAGGGATTGCCTTTTCTATAGTAAATTTTTCAAAAAATAATTTTCTACTGTCGCAAATTTTAAGTGCGCCAGGGATTGACTTTTCTATAGTAAATTATTCAAAAAATAATTTTATACTGTCGCAAATTTTAATTACGCCAGGGATTGCCTTTTCTATAGTAAATTATTCAAAAAATAATTTTATACTGTCGCAAATTTTAATTACGCCAGGGATTGCCTTTTCTATAGTAAATTATTCAAAAAATAATTTTTTACTGCCGTAAATTTTAATTGCGCCAGGGATTGCCTTTTCTATAGTAAATTATTCAAAAAATAATTTTCAACTGTCGCAAATTTTAATTACGCCAGGGATTGCCTTTTCTATAGTAAATTATTCAAAAAATAATTTTCAACTGTCGCAAATTTTAATTACGCCAGGGATTGCCTTTTCTATAGTAAATTATTCAAAAAATAATTTTTTACTGTCGCAAATTTTAAGTGCGCCAGGGATTGCCTTTTCTATAGTAAATTTTGCAAAAAATAATTTTATACTGTCGCAAATTTTAATTACGCCAGGGATTGCCTTTTCTATAGTAAATTATTCAAAAAATAATTTTCTACTGTCGCAAATTTTAATTACGCCAGGGATTGCCTTTTCTATAGTAAATTATTCAAAAAATAATTTTTTTCTGTCGCAAATTTTAATTACGCCAGGTATTGCCTTTTCTATAGTAAATTATTCAAAAAATAATTTTTTACTCTCGCAAATTTTAAGTGCGCCAGGGATTGCCTTTTCTATAGTAAATTATTCAAAAAATAATTTTCAACTGTCGCAAATTTTAATTACGCCAGGGATTGCCTTTTCTATAGTAAATTATTCAAAAAATAATTTTTTACTGTCGCAAATTTTAAGTGCGCCAGGGATTGCCTTTTCTATAGTAAATTTTGCAAAAAATAATTTTATACTGTCGCAAATTTTAATTACGCCAGGGATTGCCTTTTCTATAGTAAATTATTCAAAAAATAATTTTCTACTGTCGCAGATTTTAATTACGCCAGGGATTGCCTTTTCTATAGTAAATTATTCAAAAAATAATTTTTACTGTCGCAAATTTTAATTACGCCAGGGATTGCCTTTTCTATAGTAAATTATTCAAAAAATAATTTTTTACTGTCGCAAATTTTAAGTGCGTCAAGGATTGCCTTTTCTGTAGTAAATTTTGCAAAAAATAATTTTTTACTGTCGCAAATTTTAATTGCGCCAGGGATTGCCTTTTCTATAGTAAATTATTCAAAAAATAATTTTCAACTGTCGCAAATTGTAATTGCGCCAGGGATTGCCTTTTCTAAAGTAAATTATTCAAAAAATAATTTTTTACTGTCGCAAATTTTAATTACGCCAGGGATTGCCTTTTCTATAGTAAATTATTCAAAAAATAATTTTTTACTGTCGCAAATTTTAAGTGCGCCAGGGATTGCCTTTTCTATAGTAAATTATTCAAAAAATAATTTTTTACTGTCGCAAATTTTAATTACGCCAGGGATTGCCTTTTCTATAGTAAATTATTCAAAAAATAATTTTCTACTGTCGCAAATTTTAATTGCGCCAGGGATTGCCTTTTCTATAGTAAATTATTCAAAAAATAATTTTCTACTGTGGAAATTTTAATTACGCCAGGGATTGCCTTTTCTATAGTAAATTATTCAAAAAATAATTTTTTACTGTCGCAAATTTTAAGTGCGCCAGGGATTGCCTTTTCTATAGTAAATTATTCAAAAAATAATTTTCAACTGTCGCAAATTTTAATTACGCCAGGGATTGCCTTTTCTATAGTAAATTATTCAAAAAATAATTTTTTACTATCGCAAATTTCAAATCCGCCAGGGATTGCCTTTTCTATAGTAAATTATTCAAAAAATAATTTTCTACTGTCGCAAATTTTAATTACGCCAGGGATTGCCTTTTCTATAGTAAATTATTCAAAATATAATTTTCTACTGTCGCAAATTTTAAATATCCCAGGGATTAGCTTTTCTATAGTAAATTATTCAAAAAATAATTTTCAACTGTCGCAAATTTTAATTACGCCAGGGATTGCCTTTTCTTTAGTAAATTATTCAAAAAATAATTTTCAACTGTCGCAAATTTTAATTACGCCAGGGATTGCCTTTTCTATAGTAAATTATTCAAAAAATAATTTTTTACTGTCGCAAATTTTAAGTGCGCCAGGGATTGCCTTTTCTATAGTAAATTTTGCAAAAAATAATTTTATACTGTCGCAAATTTTAATTACGCCAGGGATTGCCTTTTCTATAGTAAATTATTCAAAAAATAATTTTCTACTGTCGCAAATTTTAATTACGCCAGGGATTGCCTTTTCTATAGTAAATTATTCAAAAAATAATTTTTTACTGTCGCAAATTTTAATTACGCCAGGTATTGCCTTTTCTATAGTAAATTATTCAAAAAATAATTTTTTACTCTCGCAAATTTTAAGTGCGCCAGGGATTGCCTTTTCTATAGTAAATTATTCAAAAAATAATTTTGAACTGTCGCAAATTTTAATTACGCCAGGGATTGCCTTTTCTATAGTAAATTATTCAAAAAATAATTTTTTACTGTCGCAAATTTTAAGTGCGCCAGGGATTGCCTTTTCTATAGTAAATTTTGCAAAAAATAATTTTATACTGTCGCAAATTTTAATTACGCCAGGGATTGCCTTTTCTATAGTAAATTATTCAAAAAATAATTTTCTACTGTCGCAAATTTTAATTACGCCAGGGATTGCCTTTTCTATAGTAAATTATTCAAAAAATAATTTTTTACTGTCGCAAATTTTAATTACGCCAGGGATTGCCTTTTCTATAGTAAAATATTCAAAAAATAATTTTTTACTGTCGCAAATTTTAAGTGCGTCAGGGATTGCCTTTTCTGTAGTAAATTTTGCAAAAAATAATTTTTTACTGTCGCAAATTTTAATTGCGCCAGGGATTGCCTTTTCTATAGTAAATTATTCAAAAAATAATTTTCAACTGTCGCAAATTGTAATTGCGCCAGGGATTGCCTTTTCTATAGTAAATTATTCAAAAAATAATTTTTTACTGTCGCAAATTTTAATTACGCCAGGGATTGCTTTTTCTATAGTAAATTATTCAAAAAATAATTTTTTACTGTCGCAAATTTTAAGTGCGCCAGGGATTGCCTTTTCTATAGTAAATTATTCAAAAAATAATTTTTTACTGTCGCAAATTTTAATTACGCCAGGGATTGCCTTTTCTATAGTAAATTATTCAAAAAATAATTTTCTACTGTCGCAAATTTTAATTGCGCCAGGGATTGCCTTTTCTATAGTAAATTATTCAAAAAATAATTTTCTACTGTGGAAATTTTAATTACGCCAGGGATTGCCTTTTCTATAGTAAATTATTCAAAAAATAATTTTTTACTGTCGCAAATTTTAAGTGCGCCAGGGATTGCCTTTTCTATAGTAAATTATTCAAAAAATAATTTTCAACTGTCGCAAATTTTAATTACGCCAGGGATTGCCTTTTCTATAGTAAATTATTCAAAAAATAATTTTATACTGTCGCAAATTTTAATTACGCCAGGGATTGCCTTTTCTATAGTAAATTATTCAAAAAATAATTTTCTACTGTCGCAAATTTTAATTACGCCAGGGATTGCCTTTTCTATAGTAAATTATTCAAAAAATAATTTTATACTGTCGCAAATTTTAAGTGCGCCAGGGATTGCCTTTTCTATAGTAAATTATTCAAAAAATAATTTTATACTGTCGCAAATTTTAATTACGCCAGGGATTGCCTTTTCTATAGTAAATTATTCAAAAAATAATTTTCTACTGTCGCAAATTTTAAGTGCGCCAGGGATTGCCTTTTCTATAGTAAATTTTTCAAAAAATAATTTTCTACTGTCGCAAATTTTAAGTGCGCCAGGGATTGACTTTTCTATAGTAAATTATTCAAAAAATAATTTTATACTGTCGCAAATTTTAATTACGCCAGGGATTGCCTTTTCTATAGTAAATTATTCAAAAAATAATTTTCTACTGTCGCAAATTTTAATTACGCCAGGGATTGCCTTTTCTATAGTAAATTATTCAAAAAATAATTTTATACTGTCGCAAATTTTAATTACGCCAGGGATTGCCTTTTCTATAGTAAATTATTCAAAAAATAATTTTTTACTGCCGTAAATTTTAATTGCGCCAGGGATTGCCTTTTCTATAGTAAATTATTCAAAAAATAATTTTCAACTGTCGCAAATTTTAATTACGCCAGGGATTGCCTTTTCTATAGTAAATTATTCAAAAAATAATTTTCAACTGTCGCAAATTTTAATTACGCCAAGGATTGCCTTTTCTATAGTAAATTATTCAAAAAATAATTTTTTACTGTCGCAAATTATAAGTGCGCCAGGGATTGCCTTTTCTATAGTAAATTTTGCAAAACATAATTTTATACTGTCGCAAATTTTAATTACGCCAGGGATTGCCTTTTCTATAGTAAATTATTCAAAAAATAATTTTCTACTGTCGCAAATTTTAATTACGCCAGGGATTGCCTTTTCTATAGTAAATTATTCAAAAAATAATTTTTTACTGTCGCAAATTTTAATTACGCCAGGTATTGCCTTTTCTATAGTAAATTATTCAAAAAATAATTTTTTACTCTCGCAAATTTTAAGTGCGCCAGGGATTGCCTTTTCTATAGTAAATTATTCAAAAAATAATTTTCAACTGTCGCAAATTTTAATTACGCCAGGGATTGCCTTTTCTATAGTAAATTATTCAAAAAATAATTTTTTACTGTCGCAAATTTTAAGTGCGCCAGGGATTGCCTTTTCTATAGTAAATTTTGCAAAAAATAATTTTATACTGTCGCAAATTTTAATTACGCCAGGGATTGCCTTTTCTATAGTAAATTATTCAAAAAATAATTTTCTACTGTCGCAAATTTTAATTACGCCAGGGATTGCCTTTTCTATAGTAAATTATTCAAAAAATAATTTTATACTGTCGCAAATTTTAATTACGCCAGGGATTTCCTTTTCTATAGTAAATTATTCAAAAAATAATTTTATACTGTCGCAAATTTTAAGTGCGTCAGGGATTGCCTTTTCTGTAGTAAATTTTGCAAAAAATAATTTTTTACTGTCGCAAATTTTAATTGCGCCAGGGATTGCCTTTTCTATAGTAAATTATTCAAAAAATAATTTTCAAATGTCGCAAATTTTAATTACGCCAGGGATTGCCTTTTCTATGGTAAATTATTCAAAAAATAATTTTCAACTTTCGCAAATTTTAATTACGCCAGGGATTGCCTTTTCTATAGTAAATTATTCAAAAAATAATTTTTTACTGTCGCAAATTTTAAGTGCGCCAGGGATTGCCTTTTCTATAGTAAATTATTCAAAAAATAATTTTATACTGTCGCAAATTTTAATTACGCCAGGGATTGCCTTTTCTATAGTAAATTATTCAAAAAATAATTTTTTACTGTCGCAAATTTTAAATACGCCAGGGATTGCCTTTTCTATAGTAAATTATTCAAAAAATAATTTTCTACTGTCGCAAATTTTAATTACGCCAGGGATTGCCTTTTCTATAGTAAATTATTCAAAAAATAATTTTCTACTGTCGCAAATTGTAATTGCGCAAGGGATTGCCTTTTCTATAGTAAATTATTCAAAAAATAATTTCTTACTGTCGCAAATTTTAATTACGCCAGGGATTGCCTTTTCTATAGTAAATTATTCAAAAAATAATTTTTTACTGTCGCAAATTTTAAGTGCGCCAGGGATTGCCTTTTCTATAGTAAATTATTCAAAAAATAATTTTTTACTGTCGCAAATTTTAATTACGCCAGGGATTGCCTTTTCTATAGTAAATTATTCAAAAAATAATTTTCTACTGTCGCAAATTTTAATTGCGCCAGGGATTGCCTTTTCTATAGTAAATTATTCAAAAAATAATTTTCTACTGTCGCAAATTTTAATTACGCCAGGGATTGCCTTTTCTATAGTAAATTATTCAAAAAATAATTTTTTACTGTCGCAAATTTCAATTTCGCCAGGGATTGCCTTTTCTATAGTAAATTATTCAAAAAATAATTTTTTACTGTCGCAAATTTTAATTGCGCCAGGGATTGCCTTTTCTATAGTAAATTATTCAAAAAATAATTTTCTACTGTCGCAAATTTTAATTACGCCAAGTGTTGCCTTTTCTATAGTAAATTATTCAAAAAATATTTTTTTACTGTCGCAAATTTTAAGTGCGCCAGGGATTGCCTTTTCTATAGTAAATTATTCAAAAAATAATTTTTTACTCTCGCAAATTTCAATTTCGCCAGGTAAATTTTTCACAAATTAATTTTTTACTGTCGCAAATTTTAAATACGCCAGGGATTGCCTTTTCTATAGTAAATTATTCAAAAAATAATTTTTTACTGTCGCAAATTTTAATTACGCCAGGGATTGCCTCTTCTATAGTAAATTATTCAAAAAATAATTTTCAACTGTCGCAAATTGTAATTGCGCCAGGGATTGCCTTTTCTATAGTAAATTATTCAAAAAATAATTTTTTACTGTCGCAAATTTTAATTACGCCAGGGATTGCCTTTTCTATAGTAAATTATTCAAAAAATAATTTTCAACTGTCGCAAATTTTAATTGCGCCAGGGATTGCCTTTTCTATAGTAAATTATTCAAAAAATAATTTTCAACTGTCTCAAATTTTAATTACGCCAGGGATTGCCTTTTCTATAGTAAATTATTCAAAAAATAATTTTCTACTGTCGCAAATTTTAATTACGCCAGGGATTGCCTTTTCTATAGTAAATTATTCAAAAAATAATTTTCTACTGTCGCAAATTTTAATTACGCCAGGGATTGCCTTTTCTATAGTAAATTATTCAAAAAATAATTTTCAACTGTCGCAAATTTTAATTACGCCAGGGATTGCCTTTTCTATAGTAAATTATTCAAAAAATAATTTTCAACTTTCGCAAATTTTAATTACGCCAGGGATTGCCTTTTCTATAGTAAATTATTCAAAAAATAATTTTTTACTGTCGCAAATTTTAAGTGCGCCAGGGATTGCCTTTTCTATAGTAAATTATTCAAAAAATGATTTTATATTGTCGCAAATTTGAATTACGCCAGGGATTGCCTTTTCTATAGTAAATTATTCAAAAAATAATTTTTTACTGTCGCAAATTTTAAATACGCCAGGGATTGCCTTTTCTATAGTAAATTATTCAAAAAATAATTTTCTACTGTCGCAAATTTTAATTACGCCAGGGATTGCCTTTTCTATAGTAAATTATTCAAAAAATAATTTTCTACTGTCGCAAATTGTAATTGCGCCAGGGATTGCCTTTTCTATAGTAAATTATTCAAAAAATAATTTTTTACTGTCGCAAATTTTAAGTACGCCAGTGATTGCCTTTTCTATAGTAAATTATTCAAAAAATAATTTTTTACTGTCGCAAATTTTAAGTGCGCCAGGGATTGCCTTTTCTATAGTAAATTATTCAAAAAATAATTTTTTACTGTCGCAAATTTTAATTACGCCAGGGATTGCCTTTTCTATAGTAAATTATTCAAAAAATAATTTTCTACTGTCGCAAATTTTAATTGCGCCAGGGATTGCCTTTTCTATAGTAAATTATTCAAAAAATAATTTTCTACTGTCGCAAATTTTAATTACGCCAGGGATTGCCTTTTCTATAGTAAATTATTCAAAAAATAATTTTTTACTGTCGCAAATTTTAATTACGCCAGGGATTGCCTTTTCTATAGTAAATTATTCAAAAAATAATTTTTTACTGTCGCAAATTTTAATTGCGCCAGGGATTGCCTTTTCTATAGTAAATTATTCAAAAAATAATTTTCTACTGTCGCAAATTTTAATTACGCCAGGGATTGCCTTTTCTATAGTAAATTATTCAAAAAATAATTTTTTACTGTCGCAAATTTTAAGTGCGCCAGGGATTGCCTTTTCTATAGTAAATTATTCAAAAAATAATTTTTTACTCTCGCAAATTTCAATTTCGCCAGGTAAATTTTTCACAAATTAATTTTATACTGTCGCAAATTTTAAATACGCCAGGGATTGCCTTTTCTATAGTAAATTATTCAAAAAATAATTTTTTACTGTCGCAAATTTTAATTACACCAGGGATTGCCTTTTCTATAGTAAATTATTCAAAAAATAATTTTCAACTGTCGCAAATTGTAATTGCGCCAGGGATTGCGTTTTCTATAGTAAATTATTTAAAAAATAATTTTTTACTGTCGCAAATTTTAATTACGCCAGGGATTGCCTTTTCTATAGTAAATTATTCAAAAAATAATTTTCAACTGTCGCAAATTTTAGTTGCGCCAGGGATTGCCTTTTCTATAGTAAATTTTGCAAAAAATAATTTTCAACTGTCGCAAATTTTAATTACGCCAGGGATTGCCTTTTCTATAGTAAATTTTGCAAAAAATAATTTTCTACTGTCGCAAATTTTAATTACGCCAGGGATTGCCTTTTCTATAGTAAATTATTCAAAAAATAATTTTTTACTGTCGCAAATTTTAATTGCGCCAGGGATTGCCTTTTCTATAGTAAATTATTCAAAAAATAATTTTCAACTGTCGCAAATTTTAATTACGCCAGGGATTGCCTTTTCTATAGTAAATTTTGCAAAAAATAATTTTTTACTGTCGCAAATTGTAATTGCGCCAGGGATGGCCTTTTCTATAATAAATTATTCAAAAAATAATTTCTTACTGTCGCAAATTTTAAGTGGGCCAGGGATTGCCTTTTCTATAGTAAATTTTGCAAAAAATAATTTTTTACTGTCGCATATTGTAATTGCGCCAGGGATTACCTTTTCTATAGTAAATTTTGCAAAAAATAATTTTATACTGTCGCAAATTTTAATTACGCCAGGGATTGCCTTTTCTATAGTAAATTATTCAAAAAATAATTTTATACTGTCGCAAATTTTAAGTGCGCCAGGGATTGCCTTTTCTATAGTAAATTTTGCAAAAAATAATTTTTTACTGTCGCAAATTGTAATTGCGCCAGGGATTACCTTTTCTATAGTAAATTTTGCAAAAAATAATTTTATACTGTCGCAAATTTTAATTACGCCAGGGATTGCCTTTTCTATAGTAAATTATTCAAAAAATAATTTTTTACTGTCGCAAATTGTAATTGCGCCAGGGATTGCCTTTTCTATAGTAAATTATTCAAAAAATAATTTTTTACTGTCGCAAATTGTAATTGCGCCAGGGATTGCCTTTTCTATAGTAAATTATTCAAAAAATAATTTCTTATTGTCGCAAATTGTAAATACGCCAGGGATTGCCTTTTCTATAGTAAATTATTCAAAAAATAATTTTTTACTGTCGCAAATTGTAATTGCGCCTGGGATTGCCTTTTCTATAGTAAATTTTTCAAAAAATAATTTTATACTGTCGCAAATTTTAATTACGCCAGGGATTGCCTTTTCTATAGTAAATTATTCAAAAAATAATTTTATACTGTCGCAAATTTTTATTACGCCAGGGATTGCCTTTTCTATAGTAAATTATTCAAAAAATAATTTTCTACTGTCGCAAATTTTAATTACGCCAGGGATTGTCTTTTCTATAGTAAATTATTCAAAAAATAATTTTCTACTGTCGCAAATTTTAATTACGCCAGGGATTGCCTTTTCTATAGTAAATTATTCAAAAAATAATTTTCTACTGTCGCAAATTTTAATTACGCCAGGTAAATTTTCCACAAATTAATTTTTTACTGTCGCAAAGTTTAAAAACGCCAGGGATTGCCTTTTCTATAGTAAATTATTAAAAAAATAATTTTCTACTGTCGCAAATTTTAATTACGCCAGGGACTGCCTTTTCTATAGTAAATTATTCAAAAAATAATTTTCTACTGTCGCAAATTTTAATTACGCCAGGGATTGCCTTTTCTATAGTAAACTTTTCAAAAAATTATTTTCTACTGTCGCAAATTTTAATTACGCCAGGGATTGCCTTTTCTATAGTAAATTATTCAAAAAATAATTTTTTACTGTCGCAAATTTCAAATCCGCCAGGGATTGCCTTTATATAGTAAATTATTCAAAAAATAATTTTTTACTATCGCAAGTTTTAATTGCGCCAGGGATTGCCTTTTCTACAGTAAATTTTGCAAAAAATAATTTTTTACTGTCGCAAATTTTAATTGCGCCAGGGATTGCCTTTTGTATAGTAAACTTTTCAAAAAATAATTTTCTACTGTCGCAAATTTTTATTACGCCAGGGATTGCCTTTTCTATAGTAAATTATTCAAAAAATAATTTTCTACTGTCGCAAATTTTAATTGCGCCAGGGATTGCCTTTTCTATAGTAAATTATTCAAAAAATAATTTTTTACTATCGCAAATTTTAATTGCGCCAGGGATTGCCTTTTCTACAGTAAATTTTTCAAAATATTAATTTTTTACTGTCGAGAATTTTAATTACGCCAGGGATTGCCTTTTCTATAGTAAATTTTGCAAAAAATAATTTTATACTGTCGCAAATTTTAATTACGCCAGGGATTGCATATTCTATAGTAAATTATTCAAAAAATAATTTTTTACTGTCGCAAATTGTAATTGCGCCAGGGATTGCCTTTTCTATAGTAAATTATTCAAAAAATAATTTCTTACTGTCGCAAATTTTTAATAGGCCAGGGATTGCCTTTTCTATAGTAAATTATTTAAAAAATAATTTTATACTGTCGCAAATTTTAATTACGCCAGGGATTGCCTTTTCTATAGTAAATTATTCAAAAAATAATTTTATACTGTCGCAAATTTTAATTACGCCAGGGATTGCCTTTTCTATAGTAAATTATTCAAAAAATAATTTCATACTGTCGCAAATTTTAAGTGGGCCAGGGATTGCCTTTTCTATAGTAAATTTTGCAAAAAATAATTTTTTACTGTCGCATATTGTAATTGCGCCAGGGATTACCTTTTCTATAGTAAATTTTGCAAAACATAATTTTATACTGTCGCAAATTTTAATTACGCCAGGGATTGCTTTTTCTATAGTAAATTATTCAAAAAATAATTTCTTACTGTCGCAAATTTTAATTACGCCAGGGATTGCCTTTTCTATAGTAAATTATTCAAAAAATAATTTTATACTGTCGCAAATTTTAATTACGCCAGGGATTGCCTTTTATATAGTAAATTATTCAAAAAATAATTTTATACTGTCGCAAATTTTAAGTGCGCCAGGGATTGCCTTTTCTATAGTAAATTTTGCAAAAAATAATTTTTTACTGTCGCAAATTGTAATTGCGCCAGGGATTACCTTTTCTATAGTAAATTTTGCAAAAAATAATTTTATACTGTCGCAAATTTTAATTACGCCAGGGATTGCCTTTTCTATAGTAAATTATTCAAAAAATAATTTTTTTCTGTCGCAAATTGTAATTGCGCCAGGGATTGCCTTTTCTATAGTAAATTATTCAAAAAATAATTTTTTACTGTCGCAAATTGTAATTGCGCCAGGGATTGCCTTTTCTATAGTAAATTATTCAAAAAATAATTTCTTACTGTCGCAAATTGTAAATACGCCAGGGATTGCCTTTTCTATAGTAAATTATTCGAAAAATAATTTTTTACTGTCGCAAATTGTAATTGCGCCTGGGATTGCCTTTTCTATAGTAAATTTTTCAAAAAATAATTTTATACTGTTGCAAATTTTAATTACGCCAGGGATTGCCTTTTCTATAGTAAATTATTCAAAAAATAATTTTATACTGTCGCAAATTTTTATTACGCCAGGGATTGCCATTTCTATAGTAAATTTTGCAAAAAATAATTTTTTACTGTCGCAAATTTTAATTGCGCCAGGGATTGCCTTTTCTATAGTCAGTTATTCAAAAAATAATTTTCTACTGTCGCAAATTTTAATTACGCCAGGGATTGCCTTTTCTATAGTAAATTATTCAAAAAATAATTTTATACTGTCGCAAATTTTAGTTACGCCAGGGATTGCCTTTTCTATAGTAAATTATTCAAAAAATAATTTTTTGCTGTCGCAAATTTTAACTACGCCAGGGATTGCCTTTTCTATAGTAAATTATTCAAAAAATAATTTTTTACTGTCGCAAATTGTAATTACGCCAGGGATTGCCTTTTCTATAGTAAATTATTCAAAAAATAATTTTTTACTGTCGCAAATTTTAAATATCCCAGGGATTGCCTTTTCTATAGTAAATTTCTCACTAATTAATTTTTTACTGTCGCGAATTTTAAGTGCGCCAGGGATTGCCTTTTCTATAGTAAATTATTCAAAAAATAATTTTTTACTGTCGCAAATTTTAATTACGCCAGGGATTGCCTTTTCTATAGTAAACTTTTCAAAAAATAATTTTCTACTGTCGCAAATTTTAATTACGCCAGGGATTGCCTTTTCTATAGTAAATTATTCAAAAAATAATTTTCTACTGTCGCAAATTTTAATTACGCCAGGTATTGCCTTTTCTATAGTAAATTACTCAAAAAATAATTTCTTACTGTCGCAAATTTTAAATACGCCAGGTATTGCCTTTTCTACAGTAAATTATTCAAAAAATAATTTTATACTATCGCAAATTTTAATTACGCCAGGGATTGCCTTTTCTATAGTAAATTATTCAAAAAATAATTTTCTACTGTCGCAAATTTTAATTACGCCAGGTATTGCCTTTTCTATAGTAAATTATTCAAAAAATAATTTCTTATTGTCGCAAATTTTAAATACGCCAGGGATTGCCTTCTCTATAGTAAATCATTCAAAAAATAATTTTATACTGTCGCAAATTTTAAGTGCGCCAGGGATTGCCTATTCTATAGTAAATTTTGCAAAAAATAATTTTTTACTGTCGCATATTGTAATTGCGCCAGGGATTACCTTTTCTATAGTAAATTTTGCAAAAAATAATTTTATACTGTCGCAAATTTTAATTACGCCTGGGATTGCCTTTTCTATAGTAAATTATTCAAAAATAATTTTTTACTGTCGCAAATTGTAATTGCGCCAGGGATTGCCTTTTCTATAGTAAATTATTCAAAAAATAATTTCTTACTGTCGCAAATTGTAATTGCGCCAGGGATTGCCTTTTCTATAGTAAATTATTCAAAAAATAATTTCTTACTGTCGCAAATTTTAATTACGCCAGGGATTGCCTTTTCTATAGTAAATTTCTCACTAATTAATTTTTTACTGTCGCGAATTTTAAGTGCGCCAGGGATTGCCTTTTCGATAGTAAATTATTCAAAACATAATTTTTTACTGTCACAAATTTTAATTACGCCAGGGATTGCCTTTTCTATAGTAAATTATTCAAAAAATAATTTTATACTATTGCAGATTTTAATTACGCCAGGGATTGCCTTTTCTATAGTAAATTATTCAAAAAATAATTTTATACTGTCGCAAATTTTAATTACGCCAGGGATTGCCTTTTCTATAGTAAATTATTCAAAAAATAATTTTATACTGTCGCAAATTTTAAGTGCGCCAGGGATTGCCTTTTCTATAGTAAATTTTGCAAAAAATAATTTTTTACTGTCGCAAATTTTAATTGCGCCAGGGATTGCCTTTTCTACAGTAAATTATTCAAAAAATAATTTTTTACTATCGCAAGATTTAATTGCGCCAGGGATTGCCTTTTCTACAGTAAATTTTGCAAAAATAATTTTTTACTGTCGCAAATTTTAATTGCGCCAGTGATTGCCTTTTCTACAGTAAATTATTCAAAAAATAATTTTTTACTGTCGCAAATTTTAATTGCGCCAGGGATTGCCTTTTCTATAGTAAATTATTCAAAAAATAATTTTTTACTGTCGCAAATTTTAAATACGCCAGGGATTGCCTTTTCTATATTAAATTTTGCAAAAAAATAATTTTCAACTGTCGCAAATTTTAATTAGGCCAGGGATTGCCTTTTCTATAGTAAATTATTCAAAAAATAATTTTTTACTGTCGCAAATTGTAATTGCGCCAGGGATTGCCTTTTCTATAGTAAATTATTCAAAAAATAATTTTATACTGTCGCAAATTTTAATTACGCCAGGGATTGCCTTTTCTATAGTAAATTATTCAAAAAATAATTTTCTACTGTCGCAAATTTTAATTACGCCAGGGATTGCCTTTTCTATAGTAAATTATTCAAAAAATAATTTTATACTGTCGCAAATTTTAATTACGCCAGGGATTGCCTTTTCTATAGTAAATTTTGCAAAAAATAATTTTTTACTGTCGCAAATTTTAAATACGCCAGGGATTGCCTTTTCTATAGTAAATTATTCAAAAAATAATTTTCAACTGTCGCAAATTTTAATTGCACCAGGTATTGCCTTTTCTATTGTAAATTATTCAAAAAATAATTTTATACTGTCGCAAATTTTAATTACGCCAGGGATTGCCTTTTCTATAGTAAATTATTCAAAAAATAATTTTTTACTGTCGCAAATTTTAATTACGCCAGGGATTGCCTTTTCTATAGTAAATTATTCAAAAAATAATTGTTTACTGTCGCAAATTGTAATTGCGCCAGGGATTGCCTTTTCTATAGTAAATTATTCAAAAAATAATTTTTTATTGTCGCAAATTTTAAATACGCCAGGGATTGCCTTTTCTATAGTAAATTATTCAAAAAATAATTTTTTACTGTCGCAAATTGTAATTGCGCCAGGGATTGCCTTTTCTATAGTAAATTTTTCAAAAAATAATTTTATACTGTCGCAAATTTTAATTACGCCAGGGATTGCCTTTTCTATAGTAAATTATTCAAAAAATAATTTTATACTGTCGCAAATTCTAATTACGCCAGGGATTGCCTTTTCTATAGTAAATTTTGCAAAAAATAATTTTTTACTGTCGCAAATTTTAATTGCGCCAGGGATTTCCTTTTCTATAGTAAATTATTCAAAAAATAATTTTCTACTGTCGCAAATTTTAATTACGCCAGGGATTGCCTTTTCTATAGTAAATTATTCAAAAAATAATTTTTTACTGTCGCAAATTTTAATTGCGCCAGGGATTGCCTTTTCTATAGTAAATTATTCAAAAAATAATTTTCAACTGTCTCAAATTTTAATTACGCCAGGGATTGCCTTTTCTATAGTAAATTATTCAAAAAATAATTTTCAACTGTCGCAAATTTTAATTACGCCAGGGATTGCCTTTTCTATAGTAAATTATTCAAAAAATAATTTTATACTATCGCAAATTTTAATTACGCCAGGGATTGCCATTTCTATAGTAAATTATTCAAAAAAAAAATTTATACTGTCGCAAATTTTAATTACGCCAGGGATTGCCTTTTCTATAGTAAATTATTCAAAAAATAATTTTATACTGTCGCAAATTTTAAGTGCGCCAGGGATTGCCTTTTCTATAGTAAATTTTGCAAAAAATAATTTTTTACTGTCGCAAATTTTAATTGCGCCAGGGATTGCCTTTTCTACAGTAAATTATTCAAAAAATAATTTTTTACTATCGCAAGTTTTAATTGCGCCAGGGATTGCCTTTTCTACAGTAAATTTTGCAAAAAATAATTTTTTACTGTCGCAAATTTTAATTGCGCCAGGATTGCCTTTTCTACAGTAAATTATTCGAAAAATAATTTTTTATTGTCGCAAATTTTAATTGCGCCAGGGATTGCCTTTTCTATAGTAAATTATTCAAAAAATAATTTTTTACTGTCGCAAATTTTAAATACGCCAGGGATTGCCTTTTCTATAGTAAATTTTGCAAAAAAATAATTTTCAACTGTCGCAAATTTTAATTAGGCCAGGGATTGCCTTTTCTATAGTAAATTATTCAAAAAATAATTTTATACTGTCGCAAATTTTAATTACGCCAGGGATTGCCTTTTCTATAGTAAATTATTCAAAAAATAATTTTATACTGTCGCAAATTTTAATTACGCCAGGGATTGCCTTTTCTATAGTAAATTATTCAAAAAATAATTTTATACTATCGCAAATTTTAATTACGCCAGGGATTGCCTTTTCTATAGTAAATTATTCAAAAAATAATTTTATACTGTCGCAAATTTTAATTACGCCAGGGATTGCCTTTTCTATAGTAAATTATTCAAAAAATAATTTTATACTGTCGCAAATTTTAAGTGCGCCAGGGATTGCCTTTTCTATAGTAAATTTTGCAAAAAATAATTTTTTACTGTCGCAAATTTTAATTGCGCCAGGGATTGCCTTTTCTACAGTAAATTATTCAAAAAATAATTTTTTATTGTCGCAAATTTTAATTGCGCCAGGGATTGCCTTTTCTATAGTAAATTATTCAAAAAATAATTTTTTACTGTCGCAAATTTTAAATACGCCAGGGATTGCCTTTTCTATAGTAAATTTTGCAAAAAAATAATTTTCAACTGTCGCAAATTTTAATTAGGCCAGGGATTGCCTTTTCTATAGTAAATTATTCAAAAAATAATTTTTTACTGTCGCAAATTGTAATTGCGCCAGGGATTGCCTTTTCTATAGTAAATTATTCAAAAAATAATTTTATACTGTCGCAAATTTTAATTACGCCAGGGATTGCCTTTTCTATAGTAAATTATTCAAAAAATAATTTTCTACTGTCGCAAATTTTAATTACGCCAGGGATTGCCTTTTCTATAGTAAATCATTCAAAAAATAATTTTTTACTGTCGCAAATTTTAAATGTCCCAGGGATTGCCTTTTCTATAGTAAATTTCTCACTAATTAATTTTTTACTGTCGCGAATTTTAAGTGCGCCAGGGATTGCCTTTTCTATAGTAAATTATTCAAAAAATAATTTTTTACTGTCGCAAATTTTAATTACGCCAGGGATTGCCTTTTCTATAGTAAACTTTTCAAAAAATAATTTTCTACTGTCGCAAATTTTAATTACGCCAGGGATTGCCTTTTCTATAGTAAATTATTCAAAAAATAATTTTCTACTGTCGCAAATTTTAATTACGCCAGGGATTGCCTTTTCTATAGTAAATTATTCAAAAAATAATTTTTTACTGTCGCAAATTTTAAGTGCGCCAGGGATTGCCTTTTCTATAGTGAATTATTCAAAAAATAATTTTTTACTCTCGCAAATTTCAATTTCGCCAGGTAAATTTTTCACAAATTAATTTTTTACTGTCGCAAATTTTAAATACGCCAGGGATTGCCATTTCTATAGTAAATTATTCAAAAAATAATTTTCTACTGTCGCAAATTTTAATTACGCCAGGGATTGCCTTTTCTATAGTAAATTATTCAAAAAATAATTTTTTACTGTCGCAAATTTCAAATCCGCCAGGGATTGCCTTTTCTATAGTAAATTATTCAAAAAATAATTTTTTACTATCGCAAGTTTTAATTGCGCCAGGGATTGCCTTTTCTACAGTAAATTTTGCAAAAAATAATTTTTTACTGTCGCAAATTTTAATTGCGCCAGGGATTGCCTTTTCTATAGTAAACTTTTCAAAAAATAATTTTCTACTGTCGCAAATTTTAATTACGCCAGATATTGCCTTTTCTATAGTAAATAATTCAAAAAATAATTTTCTACTGTCGCAAATTTTAATTGCGCCAGGGATTGCCTTTTCTATAGTAAATTATTCAAAAAATAATTTTTTACTATCGCAAATTTTAATTGCGCCAGGGATTACCTTTTCTACAGTAAATTTTTCAAAATATTAATTTTTTACTGTCGAAAATTTTAATTACGCCAGGGATTGCCTTTTCTATAGTAAATTTTGCAAAAAATAATTTTATACTGTCGCAAATTTTAATTACGCCAGGGATTGCCTTTTCTATAGTAAATTATTCAAAAAATAATTTTTTACTGTCGCAAATATTAATTACGCCAGGGATTGCCTTTTCTATAGTAAATTATTCAAAAAATAATTTTTTACTGTCGCAAATTGTAATTGCGCCAGGGATTGCCTTTTCTATAGTAAATCATTCAAAAAATAATTTTTTACTGTCGCAAATTTTAAATGTCCCAGGGATTGCCTTTTCTATAGTAAATTTCTCACTAATTAATTTTTTACTGTCGCGAATTTTAAGTGCGCCAGGGATTGCCTTTTCTACAGTAAATTATTCAAAAAATAATTTTTTACTGTCGCAAATTTTAATTACGCCAGGGATTGCCTTTTCTATAGTAAACTTTTCAAAAAATAATTTTCTACTGTCGCAAATTTTAATTACGCCAGGGATTGTCTTTTCTATAGTAAATTATTCAAAAAATAATTTCTTACTGTCGCAAATTTTAAATACGCCAGGGATTGCCTTTTCTATAGTAAATTATTCAAAAAATAATTTTTTACTGTCGCAAATTTTAATTACGCCAGGGATTGCTTTTCTATAGTAAATTATTCAAAAAATAATTTTTTACTGTCGCAAATTGTAATTGCGCCAGGGATTGCCTTTTCTATAGTAAATCATTCAAAAAATAATTTTTTACTGTCGCAAATTTTAAATGTCCCAGGGATTGCCTTTTCTATAGTAAATTTCTCACTAATTAATTTTTTACTGTCGCGAATTTTAAGTGCGCCAGGGATTGCCTTTTCTATAGTAAATTATTCAAAAAATAATTTTTTACTGTCGCAAATTTTAATTACGCCAGGGATTGCCTTTTCTATAGTAAACTTTTCAAAAAATAATTTTCTACTGTCGCAAATTTTAATTACGCCAGGGATTGCCTTTTCTATAGTAAATTATTCAAAAAATAATTTTCTACTGTCGCAAATTTTAATTACGCCAGGGATTGCCTTTTCTATAGTAAATTATTCAAAAAATAATTTTTTACTGTCGCAAATTTTAAGTGCGCCAGGGATTGCCTTTTCTATAGTAAATTATTCAAAAAATAATTTTTTACTCTCGCAAATTTCAATTTCGCCAGGTAAATTTTTCACAAATTAATTTTTTACTGTCGCAAATTTTAAATACGCCAGGGATTGCCTTTTCTATAGTAAATTATTCAAAAAATAATTTTCTACTGTCGCAAATTTTAATTACGCCAGGGATTGCCTGTTCTATAGTAAATTATTCAAAAAATAATTTTCTACTGTCGCAAATTTTAATTACGCCAGGGATTGCCTTTTCTATTGTAAACTTTTCAAAAAATAATTTTCTACTGTCGCAAATTTTAATTACGCCAGATATTGCCTTTTCTATAGTAAATAATTCAAAAAATAATTTTCTACTGTCGCAAATTTTAATTGCGCCAGGGATTGCCTTTTCTATAGTAAATTATTCAAAAAATAATTTTTTACTATCGCAAATTTTAATTGCGCCAGGGATTACCTTTTCTACAGTAAATTTTTCAAAATATTAATTTTTTTCTGTCGAAAATTTTAATTACGCCAGGGATTGCCTGTTCTATAGTAAATTATTCAAAAAATAATTTTCTACTGTCGCAAATTTTAATTACGCCAGGGATTGCCTATTCTATAGTAAATTTCTCACTAATTAATTTTTTACTGTCGCGAATTTTAAGTGCGCCAGGGATTGCCATTTCTATAGTAAATTATTCAAAAAATAATTTTTTACTGTCGCAAATTTTAAGTGCGCCAGGGATTGCCTTTTCTATAGTAAATTATTCAAAAAATAATTTTTTACTCTCGCAGATTTCAATTTCGCCAGGTAAATTTTTCACAAATTAATTTTTTACTGTCGCAAATTTTAAATACGCCAGGGATTGCCTTTTCTATAGTAAATTATACAAAAAATAATTTTCTACTGTCGCAAATTTTAATTACGCCAGGGATTGCCTGTTCTATAGTAAATTATTCAAAAAATAATTTTCTACTGTCGCAAATTTTAATTACGCCAGGGATTGCCTTTTCTATTGTAAACTTTTCAAAAAAATAATTTTCTACTGTCGCAAATTTTAATTACGCCAGGGATTGCCTTTTCTATAGTAAATTATTCAAAAAATAATTTTATACTGTCGCAAATTTTAATTACGCCAGGGATTGCCTTTTCTATAGTAAATTATTCAAAAAATAATTTTATACTGTCGCAAATTTTAAGTGCGCCAGGGATTGCCTTTTCTATAGTAAATTTTGCAAAAAATAATTTTTTACTGTCGCAAATTTTAATTGCGCCAGGGATTGCCTTTTCTACAGTAAATTATTCAAAAAATAATTTTTTATTGTCGCAAATTTTAATTGCGCCAGGGATTGCCTTTTCTATAGTAAATTATTCAAAAAATAATTTTTTACTGTCGCAAATTTTAAATACGCCAGGGATTGCCTTTTCTATAGTAAATTTTGCAAAAAAATAATTTTCAACTGTCGCAAATTTTAATTAGGCCAGGGATTGCCTTTTCTATAGTAAATTATTCAAAAAATAATTTTTTACTGTCGCAAATTGTAATTGCGCCAGGGATTGCCTTTTCTATAGTAAATTATTCAAAAAATAATTTTATACTGTCGCAAATTTTAATTACGCCAGGGATTGCCTTTTCTATAGTAAATTATTCAAAAAATAATTTTCTACTGTCGCAAATTTTAATTACGCCAGGGATTGCCTTTTCTATAGTAAATTATTCAAAAAATAATTTTTTACTGTCGCAAATTTTAAATGTCCCAGGGATTGCCTTTTCTATAGTAAATTTCTCACTAATTAATTTTTTACTGTCGCGAATTTTAAGTGCGCCAGGGATTGCCTTTTCTATAGTAAATTATTCAAAAAATAATTTTTTACTGTCGCAAATTTTAATTACGCCAGGGATTGCCTTTTCTATAGTAAACTTTTCAAAAAATAATTTTCTACTGTCGCAAATTTTAATTACGCCAGGGATTGCCTTTTCTATAGTAAATTATTCAAAAAATAATTTTCTACTGTCGCAAAT
Organism: Dioctria linearis; assembly: GCA_963930735.1. Taxonomy (NCBI): domain Eukaryota; kingdom Metazoa; phylum Arthropoda; class Insecta; order Diptera; family Asilidae; genus Dioctria; species Dioctria linearis. The sequence continues at coordinate 10,775 of CAWVNZ010002585.1, read as the reverse complement.
TTTAATTACGCCAGGGATTGCCTTTTCTATAGTAAATTATTCAAAAAATAATTTTTTACTGTCGCAAATTTTAAGTGCGCCAGGGATTGCCTTTTCTATAGTAAATTATTCAAAAAATAATTTTTTACTCTCGCAAATTTCAATTTCGCCAGGTAAATTTTTCACAAATTAATTTTTTACTGTCGCAAATTTTAAATACGCCAGGGATTGCCATTTCTATAGTAAATTATTCAAAAAATAATTTTCTACTGTCGCAAATTTTAATTACGCCAGGGATTGCCTTTTCTATAGTAAATTATTCAAAAAATAATTTTTTACTGTCGCAAATTTCAAATCCGCCAGGGATTGCCTTTTCTATAGTAAATTATTCAAAAAATAATTTTTTACTATCGCAAGTTTTAATTGCGCCAGGGATTGCCTTTTCTACAGTAAATTTTGCAAAAAATAATTTTTTACTGTCGCAAATTTTAATTGCGCCAGGGATTGCCTTTTCTATAGTAAACTTTTCAAAAAATAATTTTCTACTGTCGCAAATTTTAATTACGCCAGATATTGCCTTTTCTATAGTAAATAATTCAAAAAATAATTTTCTACTGTCGCAAATTTTAATTGCGCCAGGGATTGCCTTTTCTATAGTAAATTATTCAAAAAATAATTTTTTACTATCGCAAATTTTAATTGCGCCAGGGATTACCTTTTCTACAGTAAATTTTTCAAAATATTAATTTTTTACTGTCGAAAATTTTAATTACGCCAGGGATTGCCTTTTCTATAGTAAATTTTGCAAAAAATAATTTTATACTGTCGCAAATTTTAATTACGCCAGGGATTGCCTTTTCTATAGTAAATTATTCAAAAAATAATTTTTTACTGTCGCAAATATTAATTACGCCAGGGATTGCCTTTTCTATAGTAAATTATTCAAAAAATAATTTTTTACTGTCGCAAATTGTAATTGCGCCAGGGATTGCCTTTTCTATAGTAAATCATTCAAAAAATAATTTTTTACTGTCGCAAATTTTAAATGTCCCAGGGATTGCCTTTTCTATAGTAAATTTCTCACTAATTAATTTTTTACTGTCGCGAATTTTAAGTGCGCCAGGGATTGTCTTTTCTACAGTAAATTATTCAAAAAATAATTTTTTACTGTCGCAAATTTTAATTACGCCAGGGATTGCCTTTTCTATAGTAAACTTTTCAAAAAATAATTTTCTACTGTCGCAAATTTTAATTACGCCAGGGATTGTCTTTTCTATAGTAAATTATTCAAAAAATAATTTCTTACTGTCGCAAATTTTAAATACGCCAGGGATTGCCTTTTCTATAGTAAATTATTCAAAAAATAATTTTTTACTGTCGCAAATTTTAATTACGCCAGGGATTGCTTTTCTATAGTAAATTATTCAAAAAATAATTTTTTACTGTCGCAAATTGTAATTGCGCCAGGGATTGCCTTTTCTATAGTAAATCATTCAAAAAATAATTTTTTACTGTCGCAAATTTTAAATGTCCCAGGGATTGCCTTTTCTATAGTAAATTTCTCACTAATTAATTTTTTACTGTCGCGAATTTTAAGTGCGCCAGGGATTGCCTTTTCTATAGTAAATTATTCAAAAAATAATTTTTTACTGTCGCAAATTTTAATTACGCCAGGGATTGCCTTTTCTATAGTAAACTTTTCAAAAAATAATTTTCTACTGTCGCAAATTTTAATTACGCCAGGGATTGCCTTTTCTATAGTAAATTATTCAAAAAATAATTTTCTACTGTCGCAAATTTTAATTACGCCAGGGATTGCCTTTTCTATAGTAAATTATTCAAAAAATAATTTTTTACTGTCGCAAATTTTAAGTGCGCCAGGGATTGCCTTTTCTATAGTAAATTATTCAAAAAATAATTTTTTACTCTCGCAAATTTCAATTTCGCCAGGTAAATTTTTCACAAATTAATTTTTTACTGTCGCAAATTTTAAATACGCCAGGGATTGCCTTTTCTATAGTAAATTATTCAAAAAATAATTTTCTACTGTCGCAAATTTTAATTACGCCAGGGATTGCCTGTTCTATAGTAAATTATTCAAAAAATAATTTTCTACTGTCGCAAATTTTAATTACGCCAGGGATTGCCTTTTCTATTGTAAACTTTTCAAAAAATAATTTTCTACTGTCGCAAATTTTAATTACGCCAGATATTGCCTTTTCTATAGTAAATAATTCAAAAAATAATTTTCTACTGTCGCAAATTTTAATTGCGCCAGGGATTGCCTTTTCTATAGTAAATTATTCAAAAAATAATTTTTTACTATCGCAAATTTTAATTGCGCCAGGGATTACCTTTTCTACAGTAAATTTTTCAAAATATTAATTTTTTTCTGTCGAAAATTTTAATTACGCCAGGGATTGCCTGTTCTATAGTAAATTATTCAAAAAATAATTTTCTACTGTCGCAAATTTTAATTACGCCAGGGATTGCCTATTCTATAGTAAATTTCTCACTAATTAATTTTTTACTGTCGCGAATTTTAAGTGCGCCAGGGATTGCCATTTCTATAGTAAATTATTCAAAAAATAATTTTTTACTGTCGCAAATTTTAAGTGCGCCAGGGATTGCCTTTTCTATAGTAAATTATTCAAAAAATAATTTTTTACTCTCGCAGATTTCAATTTCGCCAGGTAAATTTTTCACAAATTAATTTTTTACTGTCGCAAATTTTAAATACGCCAGGGATTGCCTTTTCTATAGTAAATTATACAAAAAATAATTTTCTACTGTCGCAAATTTTAATTACGCCAGGGATTGCCTGTTCTATAGTAAATTATTCAAAAAATAATTTTCTACTGTCGCAAATTTTAATTACGCCAGGGATTGCCTTTTCTATTGTAAACTTTTCAAAAAAATAATTTTCTACTGTCGCAAATTTTAATTACGCCAGATATTGCCTCTTCTATAGTAAATAATTCAAAAAATAATTTTCTACTGTCGCAAATTTTAATTGCGCAGGGATTGCCTTTTCTATAGTAAATTATTCAAAAAATAATTTTTTACTATCGCAAATTTTAATTGCGCCAGGGATTACCTTTTCTACAGTAAATTTTTCAAAATATTAATTTTTTACTGTCGAAAATTTTAATTACGCCAGGGATTGCCTTTTCTATAGTAAATTTTGCAAAAAATAATTTTATACTGTCGCAAATTTTAATTACGCCAGGGATTGCCTTTTCTATAGTAAATTATTCAAAAAATAATTTTTTACTGTCGCAAATTGTAATTGCGCCAGGGTTTGCCTTTTCTATAGTAAATTATTCAAAAAATAATTTCTTACTGTCGCAAATTTTAAATACGCCAGGGATTGCCTTTTCTATAGTAAATTTTTCAAAAAATAATTTTATACTGACGCAAATTTTAATTACGCCAGGGATTGCCTTTTCTATAGTAAATTATTCAAAAAATAATTTTAAACTGTCGCAAATTTTAATTAGACCAGGGATTGCCTTTTCTATAGTAAATTATTCAAAAAATAATTTTCTACTGTCGCAAATTTTAAGTGCGCCAGGGATTGCCTTTTCTATAGTAAATTTTGCAAAAAATAATTTTTTACTGTCGCAAATTGTAATTGCGCCAGGGATTACCTTTTCTATAGCAAATTTTGCAAAAAATAATTTTATACTGTCGCAAATTTTAATTACGCCAGGGATTGCCTTTTCTATAGTAAATTATTCAAAAAATAATTTTTTACTGTCGCAAATTGTAATTGCGCCAGGGATTGCCTTTTCTATAGTAAATTATTCAAAAAATAATTTCTTACTGTCGCAAATTTTAAATACGCCAGGGATTGCCTTTTCTATAGTAAATTTTGCAAAAAATAATTTTTTACTGTCGCAAATTGTAATTGCGCCAGGGATTACCTTTTCTATAGTAAATTTTGCAAAAAATAATTTTATACTGTCGCAAATTTTAATTACGCCAGGGATTGCCTTTTCTATAGTAAATTATTCAAAAAATAATTTTCTACTGTCGCAAATTTTAAGTACGCCAGGGATTGCCTTTTCTATAGTAAATTTTGCAAAAAATAATTTTTTACTGTCGCAAATTGTAACTGCGCCAGGGATTACCTTTTCTATAGTAAATTTTGCAAAAAATAATTTTATACTGTCGCAAATTTTAATTACGCCAGGGATTGCCTTTTCTATAGTAAATTATTCAAAAAATAATTTTTTACTGTCGCAAATTGTAATTGCGCCAGGGATTGCCTTTTCTATAGTAAATTATTCAAAAAATAATTTTTTACTGTCGCAAATTGTAATTGCGCCAGGGATTGCCTTTTCTATAGTAAATTATTCAAAAAATAATTTCTTACTGTCGCAAATTTTAAATACGCCAGGGATTGCCTTTTCTATAGTAAATTATTCAAAAAATAATTTCTTACTGTCGCAAATTTTAATTACGCCAGGGATTGCCTTTTCTATAGTAAATTATTCAAAAAATAATTTTCTACTGTCGCAAATTTTAATTACGCCAGGGATTGCCTTTTCTATAGTAAATTATTCAAAAAATAATTTTATACTGTCGCAAATTTTAATTATGCCAGGAATTGCCTTTTCTATAGTAAATTTTGCAAAAAATTATTTTTTACTGTCGCAAATTTTGAATACGCCAGGGATTGCCTTTTCTATAGTAAATTATTCAAAAATAATTTTCAACTGTCGCAAATTATAATTGCGCCAGGGATTGCCTTTTCTATAGTAAATTATTCAAAAAATAATTTTATACTGTCGCAAATTTTAATTACGCCAGGTATTGCCTTTTCTATAGTAAATTATTCAAAAAATAATTTTCAACTGTCGCAAATTTTAATTACGCCAGGCATTGCCTTTTCTATAGTAAATTATTCAAAAAATAATTTTTTACTGTCGCAAATTGTAATTGCGCCAGGGATTGCCTTTTCAATAGTAAATTATTCAAAAAATAATTTCTTACTGTCGCAAATTTTAAATCCGCCAGGGATTGCCTTTTCTATAGTAAATTATTCATAAAATAATTTTTTACTATCGCAAGTTTTAATTGCGCCAGGGATTGCCTTTTCTACAGTAAATTTTGCAAAAAATAATTTTTTACTGTCGCAAATTTTAACTGCGCCAGGGATTGCCTTTTCTATAGTAAACTTTTCAAAAAATAATTTTCTACTGTAGCAAATTTTAATTACGCCAGGGATTGCCTTTTCTACAGTAAATTATTCAAAATATTAATTTTTTACTGTCGAAAATTTTAATTACGCCAGGGATTGCCTTTTCTATAGTAAATTTTGCAAAAAATAATTTTATACTGTCGCAAATTTTAATTACGCCAGGGATTGCCTTTTCTATAGTAAATTATTCAAAAAATAATTTTTTACTGTCGCAAATTGTAATTGCGCCAGGGATTGCCTTTTCTATAGTAAATTATTCAAAAAATAATTTCTTACTGTCGCAAATTTTAAATACGCCAGGGATTGCCTTTTCTATAGTAAATTATTCAAAAAATAATTTTATACTGTCGCAAATTTTAATTACGCCAGGGATTGCCTTTTCTATAGTAAATTATTCAAAAAATAATTTTATACTGTCGCAAATTTTAATTACGCCAGGGATTGCCTTTTCTATAGTAAATTATTCAAAAAATAATTTTATACTGTCGCAAATTTTAAGTGCGCCAGGGATTGCCTTTTCTATAGTAAATTTTGCAAAAAATAATTTTTTACTGTCGCAAATTGTAATTGCGCCAGGGATTACCTTTCTATAGTAAATTTTGCAAAAGATAATTTTATACTGTCGCAAATTTTAATTACGCCAGGGATTGCCTTTTCTATAGTAAATTATTCAAAAAATAATTTTTTACTGTCGCAATTGGTAATTGCGCCAGGGATTGCCTTTTCTATAGTAAATTATTCAAAAAATAATTTTTTACTGTCGCAAATTGTAGTTGCGCCAGGGATTGCCTTTTCTATAGTAAATTATTCAAAAAATAATTTCTTACTGTCGCAAATTTTAAATACGCCAGGGATTGCCTTTTCTATAGTAAATTATTCAAAAAATAATTTCTTACTGTCGCAAATTTTAATTACGCCAGGGATTGCCTTTTCTATAGTAAATTATTCAAAAAATTATTTTCTACTGTCGCAAATTTTAATTACGCCAGGGATTGCCTTTTCTATAGTAAATTATTCAAAAAATAATTTTATACTGTCGCAAATTTTAATTACGCCAGGGATTGCCTTTTCTATAGTAAATTTTGCAAAAAATAATTTTTTTACTGTCGCAAATTTTAAATACGCCAGTGATTGCCTTTTCTATAGTAAATTATTCAAAAAATAATTTTCAACTGTCGCAAATTTTAATTGCGCCAAGGATTGCCTTTTCTATAGTAAATTATTCAAAAAATAATTTTATACTGTCGCAAATTTTAATTACGCCAGGGATTGCCTTTTCTATAGTAAATTATTCAAACAATAATTTTCAACTGTCGCAAATTATAATTACGCCAGGGATTGCCTTTTCTATAGTAAATTATTCAAAACATAATTTTTTACTGTCGCAAATTGTAATTGCGCCAGGGATTGCCTTTTCTATAGTAAGTTATTCAAAAAATAATTTCTTACTGTCGCAAATTTTAAATACGCCAGGGATTGCCTTTTCTATAGTAAATTATTCAAAAAATAATTTTATACTGTCGCAAATTTTAAGTGCGCCAGGGATTGCCTTTCTATAGTAAATTATTCAAAAAATAATTTTATACTGTCGCAAATTTTAATTACGCCAGGGATTGCCTTTTCTATTGTAAATTATTCAAAAAATAATTTTCAACTGTCGCAAATTTTAAGTGCGCCAGGGATTGCCTTTTCTATAGTAAATTATTCAAAAAATAATTTTCAATTATCGCAAATTTTAATTACGCCAGGGATTGCCTTTTCTATAGTAAATTATTCAAAAAATAATTTTCAACTGTCGCAAATTTTAATTACGCCAGGGATTGTCTTTTCTATAGTAAATTATTCAAAAAAGAATTTTTTACTGTCGCAAATTTTAATTACGCCAGGGATTGCCTTTTCTATAGTAAATTATTCAAAAAATAATTTTCTACTGTCGCAAATTGTAATTGCGCAAGGGATTGCCTTTTCTATAGTAAATTATTCAAAAAATAATTTTTTACAGGCGCAAATTCTAATTACGCCAGGGATTGCCTTTTCTATAGTAAATTTTTCAAAAAATAATTTTCTACTGTCGCAAATTTTAAGTGCGCCAGGGATTGCCTTTTCTATAGTAAATTATTCAAAAAATAATTTTATACTGTCGCAAATTTTAATTACGCCAGGGATTGCCTTTTCTATAGTAAATTATTCAAAAAATAATTTTCAACTGTCGCAAATTTTAATTACGCCAGGGATTGCCTTTTCTATAGTAAATTATTCAAAAAATAATTTTCTACTGTCGCAAATTTTAATTACGCCAGGGATTGCCTTTTCTATAGTAAATTATTCAAAAAATAATTTTCTACTGTCGCAAATTTTAATTACGCCAGGGATTGCCTTTTCTATAGTAAATTATTAAAAAAATAATTTTATACTGTCGCAAATTTTAATTACGCCAGGGATTGCCTTTTCTATAGTAAATTATTCAAAAAATAATTTTTTACTGTCGCAAATTTTAATTACGCCAGGGATTGCCTTTTCTATAGTAAATTATTCAAAAAATAATTTTTTACTGTCGCAAATTGTAATTGCGCCAGGGATTGCCTTTTCTATAGTAAATTATTCAAAAAATAATTTTCTACTGTCGCAAATTTTAATTACGCCAGGGATTGCCTTTTCTATAGTAAATTATTCAAAAAATAATTTTCAACTGTCGCAAATTTTAATTACGCCAGGGATTGCCTTTTCTATAGTAAATTATTCAAAAAATAATTTTTTACTGTCGCAAATTTTAATTACGCCAGGGATTGCCTTTTCTATAGTAAATTATTCAAAAAATAATTTTTTACTGTCGCAAATTGTAATTGCGCCAGGGATTGCCTTTTCTATAGTAAATTATTCAAAAAATAATTTCTTACTGTCGCAAATTTTAAATACGCCAGGGATTGCCTTTTCTATAGTAAATTATTCAAAAAATAATTTTATACTGTCGCAAATTTTAATTACGCCAGGGATTGCCTTTTCTATAGTAAATTATTCAAAAAATAATTTTATACTGTCGCAAATTTTAATTACGCCAGGGATTGCCTTTTCTATAGTAAATTATTCAAAAAATAATTTTATACTGTCGCAAATTTTAAGTGGGCCAGGGATTGCCTTTTCTATAGTAAATTATTCAAAAAATAATTTTTTACTGTCGCAAATTTTAATTACGCCAGGGATTGCCTTTTCTATAGTAAATTATTCAAAAAATAATTTTTTACTGTCGCAAATTGTAATTGCGCCAGGGATTGCCTTTTCTATAGTAAATTATTCAAAAAATAATTTTATACTGTCGCAAATTTTAATTACGCCAGGGATTGCCTTTTCTATAGTAAATTATTCAAAAAATAATTTTATACTGTCGCAAATTTTAATTACGTTAGGGATTGCCTGTTCTATAGTAAATTATTCAAAAAATAATTTTCTACTGTCGCAAATTTTAATTACGCCAGGGATTGCCTTTTCTATAGTAAATTTTGCAAAAAATAATTTTTTAATGTCGCAAATTTTAATTGCGCCAGGGATTGCCTTTTCTATAGTAAATTATTCAAAAAATAATTTTCTACTGTCGCAAATTTTAATTACGCCAGGGATTGCCTTTTCTATAGTAAATTATTCAAAAAATAATTTTCTACTGTCGCAAATTTTAAGTGCGCCAGGGATTGCCTTTTCTATAGTAAATTATTCAAAAAATAATTTTTTACTGTCGCAAATTTTAATTACGCCAGGGATTGCCTTTTCTATAGTAAATTATTCAAAAAATAATTTTTTACTGTCGCAAATTGTAATTGCGCCAGGGATTGCCTTTTCTATAGTAAATTATTCAAAAAATAATTTTCTACTGTCGCAAATTTTAATTACGCCAGGGATTGCCTTTTCTATAGTAAATTATTCAAAAAATAATTTTATACTGTCGCAAATTTTAAGTGCGCCTGGGATTGCCTTTTCTATAGTAAATTATTCAGAAAATAATTTTTTACTGTCGCAAATTTTAATTACGCCAGGGATTGCCTTTTCTATAGTAAATTATTCAAAAAATAATTTTTTACTGTCGCAAATTGTAATTGCGCCAGGGATTGCCTTTTCTATAGTAAATTATTCAAAAAATAATTTTATACTGTCGCAAATTTTAATTACGCCAGGGATTGCCTTTTCTATAGTAAATTATTCAAAAAATAATTTTATACTGTCGCAAATTTTAATTACGCCAGGGATTGCCTTTTCTATAGTAAATTATTCAAAAAATAATTTTATACTGTCGCAAATTTTAATTACGCCAGGGATTGCCTTTTCTATAGTAAATTATTCAAAAAATAATTTTCAACTATAATTTTATACTGTCGCAAATTTTAATTACGCCAGGGATTGCCTTTTCTATAGTAAATTATTCAAAAAATAATTTTTTACTGTCGCAAATTTCAATTACGCCAGGGATTGCCTTTTCTATAGTAAATTATTCAAAAAGTAATTTTTTACTGTCGCAAATTGTAATTGCGCCAGGGATTGCCTTTTCTATAGTAAATTATTCAAAAAATAATTTTCTACTGTCGCAAATTTTAATTACGCCAGGGATTGCCTTTTCTATAGTAAATTATTCAAAAAATAATTTTCAACTATAATTTTATACTGTCGCAAATTTTAATTAAGCCAGGGATTGCCTTTTCTATAGTAAATTATTCAAAAAATAATTTTTTTCTGTCGCAAATTTTAATTACGCCAGGGATTGCCTTTTCTATAGTAAATTATAAAAAAAATAATTTTCTACTGTCGCAAATTTTAATTACGCCAGGGATTGCCTTTTCTACAGTAAATTTTGCAAAAAATAATTTTTTACTGCTGCAAATTTTAATTGCGCCAGGGATTGCCTTTTCTATAGTAAATTATTCAAAAAATAATTTTCTACTGTCGCAAATTTCAAATCCGCCAGGGATTGCCTTTTCTATAGTAAATTATTCAAAAAATAATTTTCTACTGTCGCAAATTTTAATTACGCCAGGGATTGCCTTTTCTATAGTAAATTATTCAAAAAATAATTTTCTACTGTCGCAAATTTTAATTACGCCAGGGATTGCCTTTTCTATAGTAAATTATTCAAAAAATAGTTTTTAACTGTCGCAAATTTTAATTACGCCAGGGATTGCCTTTTCTATAGTAAATTATTCAAAAAATAATTTTTTATTGTCGCAAATTGCAATTGCGCCAGGCATTGCTTTTGTATAGTAAATTATTCAAAAAATAATTTTTTACTGTCACAAATTTTAATTACGCCAGGGATTGCCTTTTCTATAGTAAATTTTCCAAAAAATAATTTTTTACTGTCGCAAATTTTAATTACGGCAGGGATTGCCTTTTCTATAGTAAATTTTGCAAAAAATAATTTTTTAATGTCGCAAATTTTAATTGCGCCAGGGATTGCCTTTTCTATAGTAAATTATTCAAAAAATAATTTTCTACTGTCGCAAATTTTAATTACGCCAGGGATTGCCTTTTCTATAGTAAATTATTCAAAAAATAATTTTCTACTGTCGCAAATTTTAAGTGCGCCAGGGATTGCCTTTTCTATAGTAAA